>CABHPP010001706.1:0-29604 GCA_902168425.1 Peromyscus attwateri | reverse complement strand
TCCTAGCAAGTCATAGTGGAAAATGTTTACCCAGATGGGTGGCAAATGATCTGAGGAGACCACCAGAAAGAGTTGTCTTTCCTCACCTTCATTCTTTTGTTTTGTAGAAGAAAGGGAGATGCTTAGAAAAGGGTTTTCTTACCTGGTCCTCTTGTGACACTCATGGGTTCTGTGCTTGTTTGCAAACCACAGCTCACAATGATCTAACTTCACTCCCCCATCAGTTAATGGGCTTTGTTGCAAAGTTCTAGGTGAATTTTCCTAGGACAAAGAGACTTCCTACACACACACACACACACACACACACAGAGATTTGGGGTCTGGATGATGGTTGCCTGGCAACCTGAAAAGGATTCTGTCGGGAGCTGAGCTCACCAGTGTTGCCCTGACATTGATTTTTAAATTGTCCATTAGTTTATTCATAAGGGAACATCGCTGTTTTGCCAAGGGCAGAATAGCGAAGCTGGAGGACTTTATTAACAGAACCCCGACTTCTTCCTCCATTTACCTTTCTGCACAGCACTTGCCCTCTTTTAACATGCTGACCCCCCAGGAGACCAGCAAGGTCTGCAGGTGCTTCTCAGGAGGTTTTAAAAGCAAAGAGACAAAACTGGACAATGGGGTGCCCAAGGAAATCAACAATAGACAGCACAAACCCAAACTCAAAATAACATGTGTGTGACTCTGAATTAAATGAGATAGATATAATAACTTTAGACTCTTGCTGAGATCAAACATTCAAAATATTTGAAACAACAGTAATGTGATTTTTAAAAAAAATCAATTTCCTTAGAGGTGAAAAGAGGTCTCAGCAGTAAAGAGCACTGACTGTATTTGCAGAAACCCAGTTTCGGTTCCCAGCACCTACACGGTGGCTCATAATCTTCTGTAACACCAGTCCCACAGCATCCCTCTTCTGGTCTCAGGGGCACTAGGCACATATGTGGGCACATACATACACACAGGCAAACACACACATTAAATAAATAAAATCTGTAAATAGTACTCAATTTCCAACTGTAACAGCCATACCTTTTGCAAATTACAACTGTGGTTGGACCCAAGATTCCTAACTGAAGCCAAAGCTATATTTCAGTGGTTAACTGAAAGAGATACATAAAACTTCCCTATATCCTTTCACAAATTCTCTCCTATTACCGCTGTGGAGGGTTAAGCTAACCTGTGATCCAGACTGTGCCTCCTCCTAAAAGGGATACCTCATTTCATCAGGAGAACTATATGGCAAATTTAACTTCATCTTGTTAATGCTAAAGATGGGAGGGCAAAGACCACAGACCCAAATCATCATGGCCAAATTAATTAAAGCAATCAATTATTAAAGCAAGCTTTTTATTCATGTACACCTGCTGCTCCCCCACCAAGGCAGGGTTCAAGAGGTCAGCATTGGATGAGATGAAGACGAGGCATTTATAGGTCAGGGGTAAGGGGTTTCCAAATGGGGGATTTGGATGGCAAACAGGCAAGGTTACAGGAGTAGAACATGAGCATAACAAGTTAGTCATAACGACTTCCTGAAACAAAGACAAGGTGGTCATAACAACAGATAGTCATTAACAAGGTAACCACAACAACCCTTTTGAAACTAAGGTAGGGTTGCAAGATGGTTTTTAACTTTTTGAAACAAAGACATTATTTCCATTCCTATAACAGGCAGTACAGAACCATTTGTAGTTAAGATTAAAGATGGCGCATAGTCCAACCCTCGAGAAACAGAGGTTTAATCATAAACAGGAATAAGCCCACTTTGTTTCTACTATAAGATGGCTTTTAAGCCTAAGATGGAGGTAGGCTGGTTCTTCACATACAATTAGCATCCCCAAAGAGGAACATTTTTACCCTGTACTTTTCAGTGACAAAGGAAATTTTATTTTCTTTTTAAAGAAATTTTGATCAGTAGTCCCTGATACCATATACAGAAGGAAGTCCTGAAATCTTAGTACAGGAGCTGTAAGGTTCCAGTTCCAGTATCCATCAATAAATCTAATCATAGCTAGTGCATAGTCAGAAGGCTGAGGAGACAGGTATAGAATTGACTACTTTGACATCACTCTGTTTGGCAGTGATGGGTGACAGTTAGCCACATGCAAACTAACTCACAGAGCATTATGCAAATCCATCTTTCCCACTGACAGATCCTCTTCCGTTAATGTGCCATTATCACTAGGAAGTTCTACTAATGGAGAATTGTACTACTATTATGGATAAAATAATAATGACATTCTATGGTTACTATGCGTTTTTCTTTGTTCCCTGACTTTGTTTGCACAGGAAAATTAAAGGAACAAATCGCCACTTAGTGCTTTTCCACCACTGCAGTAAAACATCAGCAGCTCGGGATTATTAATGAAAAGACGCTAACAGGTTGTGAAACTATGCAAATCTCAGCACTCTTGAATAAATGAGGTAAATTTGCAGCTTTGCCAACATAGACGTGGCTGATGGTACTCAGATGTGGAGTTGGGGGAAATGTTTAAAATGTAAAGATAAACATTTGTTATTTCTTCCTTGTCGAGCCTGAACTGTTTCTGGGAGTCAGGAATTGCTAACAATTTCCCCAGGTCTGTAGTTCACTTTCCGGTGGTCATTTTCATTCTTTCTTCTTTGCTGGTGGATACCCAGCACTTACCTCACCTCTCATGAAATGGTGTATGAAGCTCCTAAGCTTGTGCTTCAAGAGAAGCCAAGGCTTTGGGCCTTAAGAAGGAAACCAGCAAAAAGTATTTCAAATGCAAGAGTTTTATAGAATCTCTCTCTCTCTCTCTCTCTCTCTCTCTCTCTCTCTCTCTCTCTCTCTCTCTCTCTCACACACACACACACACACACACAGCCTAGGCTTTCTTCATATCTTATATTTCCTTATCCATTATAAAATAAATTTTATAAAATATTAATGAGACAAAAAATTGGAGGGCTGGAGATGCCAGTCACTGGCAGAGCACTTGTTTAGCAGGTTGGGATTCTTGGTTCCATCCTCAGCACCCCTGAAAGCACACAGAAAGTCAGAGAGCAGTGATGGTTTTATTAACATAACCAGGTGTCAGACAAACAGAAATAGACCTGATCTCAGGGGCCTCAAGTGTAGAGAAGTGGACAAGAAGTGTGTCTGCTGAAAAGCTAGACGATGAGTCCTTCGACAGAAAAAAAGTGCAGGTATAAGGCAGGGAAGAAGGTAGCCAGAAGGTCCTGGAGTGGGCAGGACCAAGGAGTTCTAGCAACTGTGAGAAACAACCCTGGAGAGAGGCACAGGTGACTTCTATTTAAAAAGAAAAACCAAATGGTAGGCATGAGACATATTTAAAATGATTATTTAATTAATATTTGATATATCTAATTTAAATAATATTTAACACATTATTTAAAAATAGATCTTAACAGTATATAAGTCTGATTGGGCCACTGAGACTGCCCCCTCAGGTGAGGGTCAGGGCCAGCTTTCCTAGACCCATGTCATTGGGGCCAGCTGCCCATGGTGAGGTATGGGGCCATCTCTCCTGAGTAGGGGGGGCAGCTCTCCCATGGAGGGTAGGGCCAGCTCTCCTGCTGTAGTGTTCTGCAAAGGGCAGGGCCCGCTATCTCAGGGTCAGTGAGGGCCAGGGCCAGCTCATCCCGGTCCTCAGATTGCAACATGCATGGTTCCCATGACACCCCCATGGTAACACGAGCCATGGACATCATCACAGATCCAAGCTACATCAGGAACAGGGATATGTGCCCAGACCCTGGCTGCAATACGACAACAGACCCAGACATGGCCCTACGCCACAGCCCAGGCTCAGATGTGATCATGGCTCCAAGTGGCAGTACAGGCCATTCAGAAGAGCATGGCCCTGATGGCAGAGTGTGGCCTGTGGACACCATCATGAACTTAGGAGTCTGACCAGACCCTGCTCATCTGCATGGCCTTCGGTGGTTACTGAAGCCATGGACATCAACATAGACCCTGGCCGCTGCAGGGCCATGGATCCAGACATGGTTCCTGGCAGCAGCTTGGGCCCAGATGTCATCATGTCCCCCAGAGGCAGCACAGGCTACTCAGATCAACATGTCCCCAGTGGTGGCATGGCCCTTGGACACCAAAATGGTCACAGATGGCAGCCCAGAACCCCCAGCATCTCCATGGCCTTGGTGGCAACAGGGGTCATGGACATCAACACAGATGCCAGCTGCGGTAGGGCCACAGACCCAGGACATGGCCCTAGGCAGCAGCCCAGGCCCGGATGTCACCCTGTCCTGGGTGGCAAGTAGGCTGCCAACATCAGCCCATTCCTCACCACCCTCACTTCTTCAGATCTGCTTCTTTCCACAGCACATGGACCATTCCACCTCTCTCTCTCTCCCATTTCTCCACCACATACTTGCTCATCATAATGGCGCCCACCTGCCTGCTGCCTCAAGGTACCTGGTGGCCCTTGGATGCCTTCAGGCAGCTTAGACCATGAGGATTCAGGGTGCCCCTTTTGTCTTCGTGTGTGTGTGTGTGTGTGTGTGTGTGTGTGTGTGCTGGTGGAGATGCTGAGATGCTATGTAGAGCATCTGAGATTTAAAAAAGAGAGTTTTGTTTGTTTGTTTGTTTGTTTTTGAGACAGAGTTTCTCTGTGTAGTTTTGGTTCCTGTCCTGAAACTCACTCTGTAGACCAGGCTGGCCTTGAGCTCACAGAGCTCCGCCTGGCTCTGCCTCCCGAATGCTGGGATTAAAGGGGCATGCGCCACCAGCACCCAGCAAGATTTTTTTAAAATAAAGTTAACTACATGCTAATTGGTTGCATCAGCAAGAAGGTACAGCAATTCTAAATGCATCTACCTAGTTCTGGAGCTTCGAACGCAGAGCACATAAATATGCACACGTTCTAGAATGAGCACAAATCCTACTGAGAAGTGAAGTGCAGGAAAGGTTACGATAGCTGGACAAACACGAAGAATCTGGCCTTTCCAGTCCGGACCAGAGCAACACAGAACAGCAGTGACTTCCAGAGACACTGGAAGTGTTGCCCTGACTTGCCCCTCTGAACTCATCTAGTATCTGGATTTCTGAAGCATCCTTCCGAATTTCATTTCAGCTCCTCCTGGGAGTGGCTCTGCCTCAGGTAATCCTTAGATGTCATCAGTCAGCATAATGAGCGGAGTTGCTTCAGCAGCTTGCCAAGTGTGGTGTCTCCCCAGTAACAGAGAAAGAAGGAGCAAGAGAAGGCTCAGCTTGTCCCAGAGCCACTGCCACTAAGGTGGTTTCCCTCCTTGGACTCTGTCTTAAAGGCCTCAGTCCTTTAAAACCAATTCTTTGTTTATTCGAAAATTTCATACATCTGCGCAACGTTTCTTGATCACAGCTAGGCTGCTCCCCTCTTCCAGCTCCCCCTGGGCCCTTTCAAACACATCTCGCTGCCTATTTCATGCCTTCTTTTAAACTTTAATTATCATCTTTATTATTAATATTATTTTTAAGCCACCAAATGAATTAGTGCTGCCCACATGTACTTGGGTGTGGGAGGGAAAATGTGTAGACTACCACTGCCCAGCCCCCACCAAATCCCATGATTCTCCCTCCCCCGGCAGTTATCCATTGCCAACAGTGTCTCAGTTAGGGGTGGGGCCTTGTGAGTACCTTTCCCATCTATGCTGGAATTTTTAACTGGCTTGCCTCTGCAGGTCTTACGCAGATAACCACAGTTCCTGTGAGTTCTCGTGTGCAATAGGCCTGTCATGTACAGAAAACAGCATTCCTCACCATCTTCTGGCTCTTACGGTCTTTTGCCTCCCTCTTCCGAGGTGTTCTTTGACCTTTGATGTGGGAGACAGATTGATATGAGTCCTACCTAGGCCTGAGCACCCCAGTCACTATTCTCAGCACTTTGAACAGTCTCCGCATTACCTACTACCTACTCTTTTGTGCCGGATTCCCAAAGACACAACTCAGCTCCATACCATATCTGACTATCCTGTATTTCCCATTAACCATTAGCTGTCAGCTTACTTCCCCATGTTATTTTTGTGTTTTCAAATCTGCAATTTTCAAAGCCAATGTCAAATGTCCACCTTTTAAATGAAGCCCTCCCGTGAAGGCCGCTCCCTTCGTAGGGTCTCTACGGCTCCAGCAGGCACACAGCTTGTTGTGGCCTCTCTTCCTACCTTCCTGAGCTTTGTCTCTGTCATTGTTGCTTCCTTTACACTGTCACAAGGGGGAAATCTGCTTGATGGATTCACTGTTGAATTGATGGAGACACCGAAACGAATTAGATCCTATCACTCAGAATCTTGCAGCTTGGAAATTCAATGCTCCTATGATAAAGGTTCTGAATTCCAAAAAGGCGAGTTTTGAAATTGATTTGGAAATAATTTAATTCTATAGCTATTTCTTAAACTTCATTATACTCCGCAAGCTCTCTGTGAAAACAGATAGTCTATTTGTGCATTTCTAACAGGTAAAAGCCGTTACTAACTTCATAAGAAAAGATTTGTTCTCAGTCCGTCCAATTCTTATTTAGTTTTCTAAATCATCCTAGCTATCAACTTTGAAGTCTCTGCTGTCAAACAATCTGGGCCACTCCATGGGCACAGACCCAGAAAGAGCCAGGAAGCGGCTCCTCTCATTAGAGAAAGTGATCCTTGTCATCGGTATACAAGAATCACCTTGGGGTGGCTGGATGAGAAATGTGGACATTTTTGCAGCAAAATACAAAAGGATGATACAGAACAAAATACAACATGCCAATTATATGAGTGGGAAGAAGAAATGGTGAGAAAAATGTCACTTAGCTGCAGCCTAATAGGGCTTCATGGGTATCACTGCAGAGAAATATAAACGAGCCATCGGGAGTTGTTGACGTGTGCGACAATAATAACATCAACTGCCTGGAAAGCTTGTTTACAATGAAGACTCCTGGAGGGAACAAACCCAGAACATCACTCAGCCTTTTGAGCACAAGGCAAGTGGAAAGTGCCAGGTAAATAAGTACTAAATACGCCGAAGTCATTTCAGTATCCACTGACCCGCTCTTGGCTGCCCCCACAGAACGTCCTCACAAAGCCCTTGTTTTCACACACGCCCAGCCCCTGGTTGCAGGTGCAGGATCCAACTAGATTCTCACAACATATCTCTTTGGTTATCATGAATACACTGTCTGTCTCTTCAGCTGTCTATTGGTATTCCAAGGACCTGTGCCTGGGAGCCCCCTGAGTATTATGTCATTCATCGTGTGAAAGACGTTTCGATCTTCTGCCTACACAAATCTAAGAAATAGTAACTGTCTAATAAACACAGTGAGGGCAGGCTTGACCCCCCCTCTCTTTTTTTTGTGTGTGTGTGTGTGTGTGTGTGTGTGAGAGAGAGAGAGAGAGAGAGAGAGAGAGAGAGAGAGAGAGAGAGAGAGAGAACTAGCATACTCATGCAGAGGCCAGATGTCAACATCCTCTACCACTATCCACCTTATTTTTTTGAGTCAGGGTTTCTCCCTCAAGCTGGAGTTCATTGATTCAGTGAGGATGGCTGGCCAACAAACTCTAGGGATCCACCTGTCTCCACCCAACTCCATCTCTTCAACATATTAAAGGCACTCACCACTGGACCAAGTGCTATGGGTCCAAACTCAGGTCCTCATATGTATGCAGTAAGCATTTTGCCCAGAGAACCATCTCCCTAGCCTCTTGGCATCTCTCAATCAACGGAGGCTTTACTGAAGGGAGTGTGTGAGAGGTCCTTCCTTTGCAACTGCACCACGAAGATGCTTTCTGCATCTGGTTAAGCCTCATGTCCCTGTACAGAGGGGAGTGCTATCAGAGAAACTGGGGGAAGCCCTCAATGTGCCCTCAGAAACTAGAACTTGTGGAGGGTGAAACAAATACATTCCTAGGGAAATTTTTAGCACGGATGCCAATCTTAGGTCCAGAAGAGATAGAACATAAGGAAAAGAGGTGGCATTTCTGGAACAGACTCCTCTCTCTCTCTCTCTCTCTCTCTCTCTCTCTCTCTCTCTCTCTCTCATACACACACATATACACACTTACACATCTTGCTGTCTTTTTCATACCATCTTACACTCCGCATTAATTCCACTTGTCTGTAGGTATGCAGTATCCCCTTCCTGGTACCCAAGAGTTGTCCTTAGCATAGTCCATGAGCCGTGTCTTCTATCCTGAGACAGGCATCTCCAGGGACCACTGCTCCTCCAGTACTCAACAGTGGCTGCTCATTGGTCTGGGTTTCCTTGTAACTCACATGTGGGTTAGGACAGAAATAATGATGATGGTACCATTCATTTAACTAACCAGAAAGAATTCTGATTCCTGCTGACCACACAGACAGTAAACAAGTGTCTACACACCCCAGATAGGGAACTGACAACAGACCAAAGTAAGGGCACCACCAAAGTCCAATTTAGTGAACCAATGAGTGTATCAGTGAGAGAAATACTGGTGAAGGGTTACTTACATTAGCAGAAATGACTCAAAGACCATTGTATGTGCAAAAACTCACCCCAGCATGGGTGACAGCTCACGAACTGGGAACCTGGAGGACACTGCACAGCCTGCAGGCAGCTCAACAGGCTCAAGAGTGTTCTTTCCAGGCAGCTTGGCTGGCCTGGGCCTCTTCTAGGCAGCTCAGCTGGTCTGAGAGTCTCTTGGCAATCTTTAATGCTTACATAGGCTTGGGGAGGGAAGGGGCTGGTGGATCTGGTGAGTTTCAGGGACTTCCTGAAGCCTTTGAGTCATTTGCTTCCTAAGCTTAAGATCTGCCTCACACCCCACCCTCACTCCCATCCCCACCCCCTTCAAAATGGAATGTCTCACCTCCCCTTAGAACATCAGGTGTCTTAATGAGCTTCCCTCCAAGAGGAACAAATTTATCTCCAAGGAAATTGCTACGCAACAGTGGCAGTGTTGATGAGTTTGTGTTTGTGATGAAGTCTACATCGAGGCCTTGCTCTCTTCCTACAGACACCCAGGCAGAGTGTATTCCATGCAAATGCTGGGCTGTTCCTACAGAGTTCATGAAAGAAGAAGAGTATAGGTGATTGCTTATCTAGATTATTTCTTTGAACTCAAAAACAAAAAACCTGCCATTTGCTTACAGTAACTATCACTAGCATCACACATGTCTGCAGTCGGCATGCTAATGAAACCCTAGCCCTGGGTCAGGGGGAGCTGCAGGCAGGAGTTAATGCCTATCCCATGCTGCTGTTACATGGTCTTTGTGCCTGGGTTTTTGAGGGCCTCTGCATTTAAAGGGAATCCAGAAAGAATGCATTTAACACTTCAATATACTTTAAGTCCACTCCCATGATCACAGCAAAGCTCTTTATTGCTAATTACACATAATGTATTTGTCTATTTCCTTACTGGAAGATTTATAGCTTAGTCGAGTTTTAGAATAATCAGGATTCCCTAAACCATGTTTGTCTCGGGTTCTCCTGTACCTGAATGTCCTCATCCTCCTTCCTCCCTCTGCTTTGTTGCATTAGTCAACTATACATTATTGAACCCAGCTATGTGCTGCCCCATCTGGTATGCATATGAACCCATCCCAGGAGATTAGGATAGTGTGGAATAAGAACGGATCAGAGAGAATGAGAGAGAGCAGGAAGGAGCTGGCCCTGAGCAGGACAACCGCAGCATTCAGCTGACTGCAGAAGAGATGAGGTCGGCAGGATCGACCTTACCCTGAGCAAGGATGGGGTCAGGGTGACCTGTGTGCTCTGGATTCCAAGCCATCTTCAGGTGGAGAGACAGGAGCGGGCTGAGACCCTGAGCTCAGGATCTTAAGAGGGATCAGGGTGTCAAAAGAATTAGAGAAATTTGAAGATGGGAACCAAAACATCAGGGCTTACAGGAACAGCAAAAGAAGAAGACGGGGCACTAGTGACTGGGTTATAGACAGGCCCTCGGTGCTGCTCACTGTGCCGGGCACAGGCTATAGCAGGACGCAGACATGTTTAAATGTGAACAGGAAGTTTATGACAACTTTAAGTTTTTCTTATTATCTCAAGGGTCATTTTTACTTTCATTATTACATTTACTTACTACTGGTGTGTGTGTGTGTGTGTGTGTGTGTGTGTGTGTGTGTGTGTGCGTGTGTGTGCGCACGCGCGCGCATATTTGTGTATGTGTTTGTGTGCACATGCACATATATGTGTGCCAGTGAATGCATTTGTATAATCACACATGCATGCCATTGGGACTGTATGGAAGTCAGAGGACAACCTGAGGGAATTGGGTCTCTTCTACTGTGTGGGTCCTGAGGATTGAACTCAGGTCACTAGGCTTGGCTTCAAGTGTTTTTACCCACTTTATGACCAGGTCAGTTTTATTTTTACTTTATCACCCCTGTCTCAGACTATTTTAAGAAAATTTTGGACATGTATTAATTTTTCTCCATTGATAGACAATGAAGTATCTTTAGAAAAGGAAGAATCAAGGTTAGTAAAACATAAATATTCTTTTTAAATTGCATTATTTAAAAAAATCACATTATCACATTTCAACCCATAATTCCTTGCTCCTGTGCCTTTGTTGACCTTCCCTGGAATGAAAATCTGTCCTGTGGTAATAAGACAAGCAACCAAAGCTCAGGTGCCTTTCCAGAAAGAGCCTAGTAGTGTAACGGAGAAATTATAATGAGTGAAGGACGTGTGGTTACCAGCCTCTGTGTTAGCCTCTGATTCAGAAAGCTGTGGTGGTTTGATTGAGAATGGCTCCCATATATTTGAATGCTTGGTCCCTAGTTGGTGGAACTGTTTTGAAAAGGATGAGGAGGTGTGGCCTTGTTGGAGGAGGTGTGCCACTCAGGGTGGTCTTTGAGTTGTTAAAAGCCCACACCAAGCCCATTTGTTCTCTCTCTCTCTCTCTCTCTCTCTCTCTCTCTCTCTCTCTCTCTCTCTGCCTCCAACTTGTGGATCAGGATGTAAGTTTTCAGCTACTACTCCAGCACCATGCTTGCCTGCTGCTGTCCTCTTCACCATGATGACCATGGATTCACCATGATCTGAGACTGTGAGCGAGCCCCCAATGAAATGCTTTATTTTGTAAATTGCCTTGGTCCTGCTATCTCATCATGACAATGGGAAAATAATTAAGACAAAAGGAAAGTGGAGAAGGGGAGGGTGAGACGGGGGTGTCGGTTTGCTGTTTCTTACAGTTCTCAGGATGCAAGGGAAAGTGTGTACAGGTTAGATCTGTGCTGCAGAGCCTGTACTGAGAGCCAAAAGCTTGGAAGCAATGGGAAGAGTCAGATAAGGAGCAGGAAGGGAATGAGGTAGAGGTGACAGAAGACAGCCTTCAGGTCCCATCTTTATTACAGAGAAAGAAAAATACATGTTTCAGCATGCAGATGGGGAACTTCAGGGCTTGATACAAGCAGCCATGATAATCAGAGAGTGTTCTGCCTCTGAACTGCTTGATTTGGGAAATACTTTTAACAAGCAAAGAAAGAGCCTACCACAGCTGTGGGACAGGGAGTGGATGGTATCAGCCCGAGTGCTTTGGAGGCAAAGAAATTAAGCAATATAACTACCCATCCCTCAGATGATGATAGCTAAGTATACTTAATGGCTGGTATAACACAGTCTATCAGGTCTCTATCAAGCACCAGAAGACAGAAGAATGGTTGTTACCAAGGGATTTGGTGTTAAAATCAGGCTGTCTCACTCTGTGTCAAACAGTGGTCTTCAAACTGAGCCTCCCCCGAAGAGACTCCATTTTACAAGTAGCTTTTACCTCCATTTTGAGTATTACTATATGCCTGGATAGAGCCTCCAATAATGCTTTCTATCTGGTGCCACCTACACAGCACAGACTAATGCATGACTTATTCCTGAGAGTAGAAAGGGTACCTCATTACAAATTATTAAGGTGAACTGAGACTGTAGGGTGTATTAAAATCATATCAGGGAAACCAAGCCCAAGATCTTATCAGACACATCAGACTGATGGAAGGGTGCAACTCCTTTTTCTGGACCCCATAAGGAGGTGGACACTGGCACTGAGAAAATGAGGACTTCCATAGACCTGTCATCTGACACCTGACATGTGATCAAGGATTGACAGGGAGAGAACTTTCTACGATCCCCCATGACTCCAGGTCAGCTTGCTCCCTGATGTTGACTTGGTCAACCCAATGCTATCTGCTCATCCTCTTGTCTACCTGTCTGGACCTCCAGTCGCCTGTACACCTACTCCCATGCCTCAACTGTGTCATAGCCTTTCATCTTTGCAGTTGGGCTCCTCTCTCAATCCTGTGGCCCACAGTCATCTGACTCTGTGGTTGAGGCTTCTTCCTGGCAGCTGGTTCAGGTTTTTATCTTATAAATTCAATCTATTTGCATTTCTATAAGCCTATTTTTGAAACCTCAAGAAACATTGCTGCAGATTCTTTAACCCTTTGCATAATGGATAGATATTCTGTAACTCGCATGTACTCTATACATATATATGTACATATAGAGATTTACAACATGGACATCTGATTTGAGAGTTAATGTTGCTAATTGAGGTAGAAATAAAGAATCTGTACTCCAAACCACATGACCACATGACCAAAGAAAGTGGAATAATCTGGCAAAATGCTGTCATAGAAATTGCTTAATGCTTAGCCATATACAGACATCTCCATCACTCCCTGCAAGACTCAGGAAATATTGCCAAAGAAGGAAGCAGAAAGGAAGAGCCAGATGAAGGGGTGGAGTGCTGTGTAGCAATTTTCTTCTACTTCTTCTGCAAGGGAGGCTCATGAGACTCAAGGAGTAAATGAACCTCACATGTCCTGGAAATCAGAAGTTTACAGGGTTCACCAAGATTATGCAAGGAGTAAGCAACTGCTAGGGGCAACGGTTGAGTAACAGGATGGCCTGTAGGAGACAGTCTGTCCTGTTGAGTGTAGAACCCTCTGCAAGTATGCAGGGAGCTGTAGGGCTGCAGCTTTGGAGTCAGCACCTGGGCTGGGCTGGACTTCTCAGTGATGACAGTTGCCTGTCAGCCATCCACGCTCCTGTCATGACCATCCATACTTACTCCTGTAAGTCATCCCAATGAGCTCACTGCTTCTCAAAGGTGTACTTCTGTATATTTGTTACTCTGTTCTATAGTTAGTACCTGATCTGGGACGAAAAGAAGCTTATTCACATCCGCCAGAAAACAACACGACACTAAGCTCTTGCCTGCCTGAATTCTTTTGTTTCTAAAAGGACATTTTTAGTTCACTGGTGAAAACATTGCTTTTTAAATTGCGATTCTGTTGACTTCAATATATTCTTAGTACTTTGATCTGGGTTTCAAGTTTCTTTTTTTTTTTCATTATAATCCTGACAATTTTTGCCAGACATAAGAATATTTTAGCTTGCTTACCTCAATTAAGTTTAAGGTGTGCTGAAACATGGAAAAGATAACTTCCTTGGGAAACCTTCTTCCAATCTCTTTCTGGGTCCTTCTTCCTCCTTTCATCCCTCCATTTCTATTGTGCCCTTTCAACCCCACCCCAGCCCGCTCGTTTTCTTTCTCTTCTTAGTCAGTGCCACACAGGAGCCTGGAAGATTAGCCCTGGACCCTTCCTCTTGTGTCTGCTGTATAGGTTCACTGTAAAGCAAGAAGAGAGATGGCATGATGAAAAACAAATGTCACTGATGTCTTTGCAAACATACCATAACTTCAACATTTCCTTTGACAAGATTTCCTGTGTGATTGCACATCTATGTTTGTACTGATCTCCAAGTGAGATTCAGGTTAGCGGGGGACACAGACTTAAAGGGATCCTTTCAATAAAGGAAGCATTTTTAAAAGAAGACAACAAACCCTTAAATCTATCCCCTGTGAAGTACTGCCTCCATCTCCTTACATAGTCTCCCCAAACAGCCAAACAGCGCCACCTACTGGGAACCAAGTATTCCAACACATGAGCCTATGGGGGACATTTCTCATTTAAATCACAACACTGGGCACCTTTTAAAAGTGACCCAGGATGTCACCAGTTGAGAAGCAGCCACATGGCTGAGAGGGAGCGAAAAATCTACAGAAAAGTAGGGCAGTGGCTGAGGATAACCATGAGAACCAAATGTCCAGCATCTGGCATCTTTCTTTTGTTTGAACACACACATACACACACAAACACACATAAACATGCATATACAATGCATACATGCACACACACATGAACATGTGTACTTACACAGATATGCATGCACTAGCACACACACGCACATACAAGTGTACACACATGCGCACACACATACACAAACACATACACATTGATGGTTGGTTTCAATAGCTCCTGAGGGCTCATAGGTTCAGTACATCTCTGTCAGGAGTATCCAGGAAGTAGAAATGGAATTGGGTCAGCTGTCAAGTGTCCTCCTAACTCTCTGGAACTGGCAACAGCTGAAAGCTCTGAATATATTCTCTAGGCTTTAACTTTGATTTCTAGTGTTCATTAGAGATGTGATTATAATAACATCCCAGATCACTCCATCGTTTTCAAAGTTGTTGCAGAAAGTTAAAAACAACCATTAATGCAGCCCAGAATCCATCACATAGTTGGTTGCCAAACCAAGGACTCTCAAGTTCCACATGAACATGAACTCACAATTTACATCAGCAAAATAGACTTTCTGACAGGTTAATTTCTTATCATTACTCTAGTACCTACCACTCTGTAAAAATCAGGTAAAGTCAGCTAATAGCTCATTCTACAATACCACATAGACGGGGCATTCTGAGGCTTTTCTGTAATCATAGACTTGGGAAGCAGGGGCACGAGGATCAGAGGTTCAAAATCATCCTCATCTACATAGGAGTTCAAGACCAGCCAGCTCCAAACAAACAAGCCACAGCAGTATGTGAGTGGAGGACCAGATTTCGGCTTCTTAGTGCTGACTGCCACAGGGAGCCTTGGAGGGCACCTACTGCCATGTCTGGTCTCAATAATGTGATCTTTGAACTCTAAGGGATTGGAGGCTGACACTGATCTGCAGTGGGTATGTGAGACGGTATTCACACATTAAACATTAGTGAACACAGAAAGCATGATTCATAGGCAAGGCCAGTGAGATGTCAGTGTAACTACACTCCAGATGTTCAAGAAAGCAGAGAAAAGCCCCGGGCCCCCTGGGTAAAGTCGTGAAAGATAAAGGTAACAAAAGCGAAGCTTCTAACAGTAAAACAGCCATCCTCAGAGTGGAATTAACAACAGGACAGATAAATGGCTGATCAGATGAAGCAGAAGAAAAGACAGGCAAAGTGGGGAACAGAACCCAAGAGCTGCCCAAATAACCAAGAAAAAGAGGACTCGGATGGCAGTTCCCTCTGTCAGCCCAGCACAGGAGAGAAAACCACTCTAGAATACATGCTTTAGGGTGTAAGTTACCCAGAACTGGCTTTAAACCTACAGAACAGGAAGTGTATGAGCCCCAGTGAACCACAGCGCGAAGAACAAGGAAGCAGCATGAGAGCATTCCAGTTCGCCTTACAGCAAGGAACGAGGGTCGCAGGCCGAGAGGCACACTGAGGATAGGGACAGAGTGAGCAGGGCCTGCTCTGCAGAAAGCGATGCTGGCTGCCCTGTCCCTGGCTGCATCTGAGGGGTCTGGAGATGTCTTTAGGGCTTGATTAGTTCATATGTGCATAGAACACATTTTGGTCATCTCCATCACCCTTTCCCTCCCACCTTCTTATCAAAAGAACAAGAAGATGGGCATAGCAGCTGCTCACTGGTTCTCGCTAGCCTGGGAGCCTGCACAGGACCTGGGCTGCCCCAGCACAGTCCTCCAGGTAAGGGCTGCCGCTGTCAGAGAGAGGCTATGCCTGGGTTTTCAGAACTCAGTGACACTATGCAGGCTTCAGGAACCTGCTGTGCTGGGTCACAGTGACCTAGGTGACTGAGTTCCCATGCTTCCTGTTTGAGGATTGTGTGATCTCATCCCTGCAACATTTCTCAGGGGAAAGTCCTAAAAACATGAAGAGGAAATAGTTAAGTTAATGTAAGAGTGAAGAGGAAAAAGAAGAATTTTGTTAGGCTTTTTGTTTTGTTTTGGGTTTTTGTTTCAACTTAAATCGGTAGACAATAAAGCAATAACTTCATACACATACACAAGCATAGAAATATATACACATACAAATGTATACATACATATAGATACATATATACACATACACATATACTCATGCATATATAAGCACATACACGCATGTATATGCAAACACACATATATACACACATGAACATACATACCTATACATATACACATGTATATACACACAGACATACACATATAAACACATGTATAATACACATACATGCATGTATATACATAATATACATATATACATGTACACAGGACATACACAAACATACACATATAAGCACACAGGCATACATATAGGGATATATACATATATATGTACATGTATATATACATACACATAAACATATATAGGTACACACACAAATATATGTCCATGCATACACACATATGCACACATGAAACTATGCTTCAGTACAAGCATAATGTTTATATGATGTCCAAATCCTAATTCTATCTCGAACAGCAGCCTTGAATGCATGGGACAGAGTTGAGGAACCAGGAAAAAAAACTGAGTCATTTACAAAAGTTATACAGGGCCCAAAAGAATCTTTCACAGATTTCCTACAAAGATTGACTTCAGCAGTACAGAGAATGGTTCCACCTGCAATAGTTCACACCTGTAATGCCAGTGCTTGGGAGGTTGAGGCAGGAGGATGGTGAGCTTGACTGACTTTCCATTCCAGCCTGGCTTGCAGCTGTCTGATGCTGTCTGGCTACTTACTTGGGAAACTTCACTCATCACCAAACTTATCCTAATACAGCTTCAGAAGTTTGCCTTGTGTAAAGCCTGCCATTTTAATTACCACAATGCTCATTCCTTCTCTTTAAGTGTTATCTGAATTGTTCCCAAAGCTTTTGGATATGCTTCTGGGTTGGAGACTATTTCCATTTTATCACTATATCCTTGTCACTGTTAAAAATACATTTATTTTGTAAGTTATGAAATATATGATACCTACAAACATGAAGATTAATCTATACCTCTGCTTCCAATAAACACTACATCTTTTCCTCGAAGAGTTTTCAACTACAAAACACAAATGATGTTACACAGAAATGTTTTTAAATTCACCAGAATACACTGGGGTTTATAACATGATAAGGGATAGAACTGAGAAACTGAAGTAAGCCGAAGAGAAACTCCCAAGGTGGCAGAGGAGTCAGCAGGCTTTCATCTGGCTGGGATGCCCTAGCTAATATCAGGATATGTTTCTGAGCAATGATATCCACACCATCTAAATAAAACATGGAGGAGGCTGGGGCTACTGAAAGGCATTAGTGATGAGCTGTAACTGCAAAGCCATGAGGGCTCATGTCAGGGAGGAAAGAGAACTGAGGTGAGGCTACTCTTCTTCACCCCCGACAGAAGCTGATTCCCACATGGGGTCACTCAAAAACCTTGTGGAAGAGAACACTGAAGTCAGGGTCTCATCACACACCAAAACTTCCCAATATACCTGGCAAGGATGGATGTCTAGCAGTGTGAGCAGCCTGATCCCCTAGTTTGAGAATCCAAGCCCAGGGCTGCAAGTACATCACTGGATCAGGTGAATTGCTCTGAAGCCTCTTAAGGGAAGGTAAGTCCTCTACAGACAAACAAAAAGGGACATAAATTCCAGCATTCTGGAATACTCATATGGTGAAAGAAACGAGGACGATAGGGAGAGACACTAGCAGGCATTGACTGTAGAGTTACCACATTGTTGTACATAACACATGTAGGTGGGGATTGCAACCATTCCCCATCCCTTGATGGTCCATGAACCTTGGGAGGAGAGGATGAACATGCCACAGCCTCATATTCTCGGCACTCTGACCAGTTTTGGATCTCTGTATTAATTCCCATCAACTGCCAATGTCTCCTCAGCTTTATGGGCTTCATGGTCTGTGGCAGGGTGCATAAGATGCTGATACTTGGGAATATTTAACCAAAAGTGAGCCCCACTCCCTTAACAAAGAACTGTCCTATCCTCTGTCCTCTCTATCTACCAAACAGCACATCAAGCCTGCTCTGGGAAAGGATTAAGGGTTTTTTTTTTTCTTAATCAAGTTTTTACAAGTGAAGAAGTTGCTTTTCTGACCTTAGTGACTTACAAAAGCGAACAAAACCACAGGCAGAATGTGACAAGCCCATGTCCACATGTCGCCTTCAACATGCTTTGTGGGTCACTTGTTATTTTCAACATTGTTGCTTCCAGGAGAAGTCTCCACTCTAATTACCATATCTCCCACATGCACACACACACACACACACACACACACACACACACACACATACACACACTGTTCTGAGTCAGGGCCATGGAGAACATATAACAAGAAACATAGTTTAAGGTTAAAGCTGTGCATTCTGTTTAGCTTATAAAAATTAACGTGAGGAGTCCAAGACATAGTAAGATTGATTAATTTGCTTTTATTAAAGGCAAGTTAAATTAAATAAGCTGAGTACACAATACATTACTTTAAACAATCTCAAAGCAAATGATTAACTTGGTTACAAGGTTGGTCAAAAGTTTTATTTACTAAGGCGAGCAACAGGAGGCATTCCAGAATAATCACCCCACAGTGAGCACCTCCATGATCAGGGCAGGAATGCTGACTGGCTTGATCTTGTGCAGGCCTTGTACAGGACACCACAGGGGTGGGAAGAGTTGGAGAAGACAGAATGTGGGGTAAATTTCATCAAAAACTATGTTATGAAATCAAACAATAAATAAAACAAAACCATCAAAAATATTTGTAGAGCATCCTAGTCTATAAATCTGAATCAACTGTTAGAATATACCTATAAACAAATCAACTATTAGAATATACCTATAAACAAATCAACTATTAGAATATACCTATGAACAAAATCAACTATTAGAATATATCTATGAACAAAAACAACTATTAGAATATACCTATGAACAAAACCAACTATTAGAATATACCTATGAACAAATCAACTATTAGAATATACCTATGAACAAAATCAACTATTAGAATATACCTGTAAACAAATCAACTATTAGAATATACCTGTAAACAAAATCAACTATTAGAATATACCTATGAACAAAATCAACTATTAGAATATACGTATAAAGCTACTAAAATTTACTTCGTGATCTTTCTCAAAGACTGGCTATAAGGAAGCAAAAAAAATTAAAAGGTTTGCAAAACTTGATTAAGTTGCCTGGGTATGCAGAGTTACTGTAGAATATACCTCCCCCCGCTTTGTCTAGCAGCACATGAACTAATTTTCAAAAGTTCTATAGTTTGGCTGTAACATTAACCTTAACAAATTAAAATGACTGAATTCAAACAAATTCATTTCCTCAAAAGGCAAAAGAAATTGCTAATGAAATTAAAATGTGTAAACAGTCACTGACTTTTGATGGTTCTTACATGTTTTTTTTTCCTTTTATTTTTCTCTTTTCTCTCTTTTTTTTTTTTCTGACATGAAAGCAGTACAGGCTGGGCTCTATTTGAAATCAGTATTCCAATATTTTGACAGGCTAGTGATGTGGATCTCTACTCTCTGGAGATAGCAGTAGCAAGCATGCAGACTTGCCCCTTTTGCCGCCACATTGGCCACACAGCCACCAGAGTGAAGCAACCACCTCTTGTGCACTGTACTGAGGACATGCAGGCTTCACTAGGTTAGGCATGTTCAATGCACTTTCAAGTTGCACCACTTTTGATTTGCAAAGTATTTTGATCTTTTCCAATATCATATTAGGACAAATGTCTCAGGGTGTAATCTTACCACACACCAAGGAGAATCTACATAGCTAATGATTAAAAATAAGTCACAAGGCCTAAAATAACCATTGGTAATATAAGCGCTCTCCATGGTAAATAAAATATCTTCAATGAAAACACCACATCATAAAACTCACGGGGTATGTCTAAAGTTATGCTCTGGTTAGAATGTGTGGCATTGGTTGCATATATTAGAAAAATAGAGAAATACTAGCAACAATCAAAATATTCAGTAAGAAGCTATAGGCACATGGTGGGGGGGGGGGGCGGGGGGCAGACCTTATCCCAGCACCTAGGACAGGGGGCAGAGACAAAAAGATCAAAGCTGAATTCAAAGCTAGCCTGGGCTACAGGGTAAGAGTCTGCCTCAAACAAATTAAACAGAAAAGAAAGGGGAGAAAGGAAGCAAGGGAGGGGAAGGGAAGGAGGGGAGGGGAGGGGAGGGAAGGGGTGGGGAGGGGAGGGGAGGGGTGGGGAGGGGAGGTATAGCTGGAGTTTTTCTCTCCAGGTCCCACCAAGCCCTGGCAGTCCCGTAGCCCACTTATAAAATAAACATACAGATGCTTATATTATTTAAACTGTTTGGCCTAATGGCTCAGGCTTCTAGCTATCTAGTTCTTACATCTTAAATTAACCCATTTCTATAAATCTATACCTTGCCACATGGCTCATGGCTTACCAGTATCTTACATGTTGGTACTCATGGCAGCGGCTGGCAGCGTCTCCTGACTCAGCCTTCCTGTTCCTTGAATTCTCTTCTCTGCTTGTCCCACCTATACTTCCTGCCTGGCTACTGGCCAATCAGCATTTTATTTATATAGAGCAATATCCACAGCAGGGAGGGGAGGGGAGGAAAGGAAAGGGAAGGGAAGAGAAGGGGAGGGGAGGGGAGGAGAGGGAAGAAAAGGAGAGGGGAGGGGAGGGGAGGGGAGGGAAGAAAAAAGAGAGAGAATAAAGGAAAAGGAACAGAAAACTAAATTCCCATCTTTACTTTAAACAATATTTTGAACTTGCTGTATCTTCAGCCACAGTCTCTCTCTCTCTCTCTCTCTCTCTCTCTCTCTCTCTCTCTCTCTCTCTCTCACACACACACACACACACACACACACACACACACACACACAGGTTCTGCTACTTGCAGTCAGCCCTGCCTCTTCTGTTTCTTCTGTCTCTGCCAGGGCCAGGCTCTGTTGGTCAACAGCACAGAAGGTATCACAGAGGCCCGGCTTGGGGCAGTGTGACTGTGTTCCCTGAGATTCCTCCTGAAGGGGCCAGGGTGATGCAGCTTAGCCTGGCTGTCTCAATTCCTCTTTCTGAGGACCTCTCAAAGCATACAGAGCAGAGGGAGCACTTGAGCTGAAGAGAGATCCATCCAGAGGGTGACGATGGTCTGGCTCACAGGGCAGCCTTGCCTTTCAGAGCAGGGATGTGGGGGTACAGAGATATGGCTTCTTCTCTGACGAGCTAGGGACCTGAGTCTAGACCTGGGAGCAGGCAGGGGGCTTATTATGCCCCCTCCTATCCCAGAAGGACTCACTTCTGCCTCTTACCCCAGAGACATTCAGTAAGAAGCTATAGGCACATGGTGGTGGTGGTGGTGGAGCAACCTCTTCTGGACAAATGTTAGTCTTTTAAAAAGTAGATGAACTGGCATCCTTCTGAAGACATTTCCCCCTCACCCCATCCCCCTTCCTGAGACAGGACCTCCTCTGTCCACCCTGCTGTGTGTCACTCAGTGCTCACCTGACTCCCTTTTTCCTCAAGGGAAAGCCTAGAAGAAGGAAATGCTCACTGCAGGAGTGAGTCTGTCAGAGGGAAACTCCTCCCCGAGCAGAAGAGGCTACCCAGAACGCTGTCAGCCTGGCCTTACTCTTCTGTCTTTTTATCCTTTGTGGGATTTTATTTTTATTATTTGTTTGTTTGTTTGTTTTAGACAGGGTCTCACTATGTAGGCAAGCTGGCCTTGAACTCACAGAGCTCCACCTGTCTCTGCTCTGCTTCCTGAGTGGTACGCACCCCCACATCCTCCTATGCTGTTTTTCCTGGACAAAATGAGACCCCAGAGACTGCTGTTGGCTGACGATACACAAGCCACAGGCACATGCGTGCTGAAATTCTGGGGTCTCCATCCTCAAGTGACTTTATTGCAGGGACTCCAGCAGTGAAGGTCATGTTAGCAAATATTAATGAACCCCCAAAGAGGACAAATACAGATTCCATTGGTCCAAAAACTAATAAACATTACAGAATACTCACATTTATACAGAAAGGTTAAAAAAAATAGTAAACACAAATAAAATTGATCAATATGAATATGCACTACCAGGCACAATTTTACACATGACTTTTGGAGGAAAAAAATCATAAAAATATATTATAAAGGTACTTTAAAAACTCCATGACAAATTTTAGGGATAAACATATACTTAGAAAAACTACCAGGAACAGCCGGATACCAAGAAGCACTCATCTTGCAAGTGTGCCTAACTTCATAGGTGTAAGAGAGGCTCAGGGGAAGGGCTCTGGTTAGCTCATGAACTTGGCTAACAACATTCTATTTTAGGGTTCACTGGTTTGTGCAATGATTTTTTATAGCTCTTATTGCCTCATTTTAATAATATTTTTAAAAGTAATTCATAAAAGTTGACTCTGCCTTATTAACAATTTGTTCGCTATAATCAAACAGCACAAGAGAATTCTCAATGGAATCTGGAGTCTACAGAGGAAGTGGATTCCAAATATCATTTTAGTGGGAAACCTAAACTTCCTGGGATAGTGGCATTCCTCAGACAGATCTCAGTCTAAGAAGAGAGGACCACACAGAACCTGCCCTTGGAGGGGGACCCTGGCCATGGTGCCAAGAACATGTTTGAGTTTGCTGGGCTGGGCTGACCTTAGCTGCAATGACTCCCTTTCTGTAGACTCATCTGTCTACTAGGAAAGCAGCGATGCATGAAGATCCTGCACACAGCATCAGTGATGGTGAGGAGAGGTCCACAGAGACAATTAGGGGTGGAGACAGATACTGTTTCCAAGAAACACCCCACTGTTCTGACGCTGGAGTACGCAGTCTCTCATTACTACCCGATCTTGTCTCTGAGGCTCTCTGTGGTCTCTTACTAATGGACACATCTTCTTTCCATTCTGCAGAGACCACAACTGTTCTGCACAGATCCGTTGTTCAAGTCCTTCCTTGGTTTAAAGTATCTTTTCTCTACACTGGGCTCAGGCCATTTCTAGATCCGTAGCTAAGCCAGTCAACCACCAATCAATTAAACAACCTATTTATTAAAGTACAGCACTCAAACTTACTGCCTCTGTAAAACCATCTCAGACAGCCACAGTCTACAATGACTTCATTACTATACATATGTTTAGGTAACATTGAATATGGCCAGTTAGGCTGTCTTATGTGTGTGCATGTGTATTTGTGTATCAGTGTGTACATGTTTGTGTGTGGGGTGCACATGTATGTGCAGTGTGTGTGTGTGTGTGTGTGTGTGTGTGTGTGTGTGTGTGTATGTGTGTACAAGTACATGTGGAGGTCGGAGGTCAACCTTGAGTGTCATTCTTCAGGTCTCATCCATCCTGTCAGCTCTCCTACTTGGCCTGGAACTTGTATATTAAGGCAGGTTGATTGGCTGGTAAGCCCAGGGATCCACTTGTCTCTGTCTTTCCAGCACTGGAATTAAAGGCATGCACCAGCACATCAGGGCTTTATATGGGTGTTAGGAATCAATATCAATCCTCATGCTTGCCAGACAAATATGTTATAAACCGAACAATCTCCCCAGCCCTTGTTGTCGTACATTTTAATGCAATAACCATCAAATGCTTTTATTCATGGCCTGCTGTGGTTAGAACGTGAAATACCCCCCTAGGCTCACATGATGGAAAACTTGGTCCCCAGCTGGGAGAGGGCTAGGGGCCTACCTAGAGGAAGTAGATCACAGGAGATGGGCCTCACACTGCCTTAGCCTGGCTCCACTTCCTGTTTTCTTTCTGCTTCCTGGCTACAGGCAGGATATGACTAGCTACTTTGCTTTCCTGATGTCCTACCATCCCCACCATGGTGGGCTGTATCCCCTGGACCTGTGAAGCAGAATAAACCTTTTTTCTCTGTCTTAGTTATTTTTCTATGGCTCTAATAAAACATCATGACCAAGGCAACTCATAGAAGAGAGAGTTTCAGGAGGCTGATGGTTCCAAAGGGGCAGGAGTCTATCACAGCAGAGAGCAGGACAAGAAGAAGCAGCAGGGATGGCAGCGAGGCATGGTGCTGGGAGCTCACATCATGAACCACAGCACAAAGCAGAGAGAGCAAACTGGAAATGGTGTGCATTTCCCAGCTCCCAAAGCCCGCCTCTAGTGACGTACTTCTTCTAGCCAGACCACACCTCCTAAATCTAGCCAAACAGCAACACCAACTAAAGATAGAGTATTAAAATGCCTAAGACTGTCGGGGACATTTCCATTCAAACTACCAGACTCTCTTAAGCTGTGTTTTATTAAGTATTTAATAACAGCAGCAACAACAAAATAGCTAACACACGCTGAACTGAAGTTCAGTAGAACAAGGAAGTCTTCAGAGATGACTGACTAGCTCTGATCCAACCTCGAGTGGGAAAACACAAAGTCCTCTGCACCAGAGTAGCTCAGTGTATTGTTCATTGCTGGCAGTACAAGGTGGTGGTGACTGACTGAGTTACAATATGGCCATTTTAATTAGCAGAACAACAAGCATAAATACAGAGGATGTAAATATTCACTTTACTCGCTTCAGGTTGATTGGCTATTACTTAAAGACAGAAATGATAACTATAATGTAAACTAACTGGAATTTCTAACTTCAAAAGTAATAAGTGGGGGGTGGGGCTGGAGAAGAAGATTGGCATTTAAGCATGTTTGCTGTTCAGTCATGAGGACCAGAGTTCAGATCCTAGCATCTATATCAGGCAGTCCATAAATGCCTGTAACTCCAGTTCCAAGGGACCCAATGCCCTCTTATGATCTCAGCAAGCACAAGTACACACAAACATAAATAAATTAAATAGACTAATATAAAACACTGGGATGGAGAGATGGCTCAATGGTTAAGAGCACATGTTACCTTTTCAGAGGATAGGAGTCCAAATCAAACCCAGGTTAGGAGGCTCAGAATTATCTATAACTCTAGTTCCAAGGGATTCAATACCCTCTTCAGGCCTCTGCAGGTACACACACACACACACACACACACACACACACACACACACATTTGCATACACTCACACTGGCAAATACATATATGTGTATATGTGTATATATATAATATATATTGTGGCACACACACATATATAATATTATACATTTATATTATATATAAACAAATAAAATTAAGTCTTTCTTTTAAAGAAATGTGATGCCATAAATGCCTTTACAATAAGAACAGATTCCTTCTCCAAAACAATAAGTGAAAAAGCATGCCTATTCACAAGGAGACATGCCTGCTTGATGCTTCCATGGTGGCAGACATGACATTGCAGACTTCTGCCCAGAAATCTGTGAAGGGTGTCAGGAGCTCCTTGGCTATATTGTCACTGATATGTGTTAACTTTAATAATCATTCACAACTCATTTATCAGTCAAGGCCTAAAATGTCTCTTTGGTATTAAGTAAAAACAGAAGTGTATGGAATCATATATTTTATGAGTAACTCAAAATAATATTTGCATAGTTTTGAACACATGCAAAGCCTGTCACAGGAGCCAAGATCAGGTTGAAAAATAAGAACCCTAACTTCCTGGGGACTCATCTTCTCTTCCTAATTAAGATGGAAATTCCTCAAGGAGATATAATGACATCTGTCTCACATCTTAGCTACCTCACATGTGGGATTCATAGAGCTCCCTACAACAGGCAGGTGTTTGTATGGTGTGGTTGGCTACACCATTTATGTCATGTTAACAGTTCTGGAATCTTTTATACCTTCAGTTTGATCATAAGGATCTAAGCTGATGTGTAGCTTGAAATTTGCTCCTTATGTGGCCTTGGACAAGCCACTTGATTTCTGCAGGACTCAGTTTATTAATCAAAGTCAGCAATATCTCTTGGAGGTAGTATGATAACCTTGGTGTCCAGGACACAGAATGTATTTCTAAGAACCAGGAATACAGGTGTGAATCATTCTGTTTGAAGGTTCACAGGAGAGACAAAGGGTTGATGCTAGATGGTCTGGCTTATCTGTTCCTGCATGGACCATCTACCCTGACCCTATCCCAACAATACTAGACTCTCACTCTAGATTATACTCACTTTTCTACAGTCTTCTTGATGGAAGGCCTGTCCTCCTCAGAAAGGGAGAACCTCTTTCCATCAGAATCAGCCACTGCTTGATCTGCTAATCTCCGATAAAATGACCCTGATGGGACATCATATTTGTTGCATGGTCACTGCGGAGGGCTCCCTCTTAAAGGCCTGTGCTGTGGGATGTTCTGTATGGCAAATGTGTTGCTACTAAAACACTGATTGGCGGTGGCTGGCAGGCAGTGACTCCTTCTGCCTTCCTGTTCTTTTATCCTGTTAGTCCCACCTATACTTCCTGCCTAGCCACCGCCAAGACAAGCAGCATGTAAAGATGCCGGTAAGCCACAAGCCATGTGGCAAGGTATAGATTTATAGAAATGGATTAATTTAAGATATAAGGACAATTAGCAAGAAACCTGCCATGGCCATACAGTTTGTAAGCAATATAAGTCTCTGTGTTTACTTGGTTGGGTCTGAGCGGCTGTGGGACTGGCAGGTGACAGAGATTTATCCTGACCGTGGGCCAGGCAGGAAAACTCAAGCTACAGACCTGCTTTAGGAAACAGTGAAATTTTCATCCAAGGACAAAAGTTTGGTCTCAAGGCTCTCAGCTGTGTCCACTTGCAAAAGATCATCCCAGCTAGGCTTGCTGACTGTCAGATCTTTTCATAGAGGGGTGGGGAGAGTCAGGAGACCCTCAGCTGAGTATTCAGCTTCTCCACACCACTCATTGTGTGCAACTCTGCCCTAATTGCCTGGGGGTGGGAGGTATAGTACATAGACCAGGGAAGACTAGGGGAGGGGGACTCCATCTGTGCAGCTATGGAGAAGACATCATCCTAGCTTTCTAGTGTGAGCTTTGGGGTAAGGTCACCCATACTCCAGTAAGTAACCCTACATCTATACTCTGGAAGAAAGCCCAACAAACTCATTGTTTCCCCAGGGTGAACTTAGGAGGAATATAGTTGGGGCCTTATGAAGAGGGGTAGACATTGCTTATATCTCCTCTGGGAAGGAATTTTAGCAATACCTGTGATGTTTGGATGGTACTGGAAAGAAGAGAGACCTAAACCGGGTCTGTTTCTAGTTCATTCACCCTGCACAGGTATGCCTTGCCTCTTACACAGTTACCTTTGGGAAGCTCACACACTCCCCAAAATTGTAGGAAGGATGAACATCTACACCCCTGAATACTGACGTCACATGAGCTTGAGTCTGGAAGGGCTTACCCCTGTTCTGGGGGGTTTTCTCTTTCTTCACCGGGCTATCCTCAGACCCTTGTGTTCCTATGCTGTCTTGCCAGTCAGAGGAATAATTAAGGAGGGATAAGGTGTTCTCTGGACATAGAATTGCACTAAGAACTAAAAGGTCAAAAGCTGAAACCTGAAGGCAGCTGTGCAGTAAGGTCAGAATCAAGTTAGGGGTAACCCCTTTCATATCTGCCATCCTGAGCATGGAACCTAGGATCTTTCTCATGGCAGACAAGCATCCTGCCACTGAGATCCATCCCAGCTTACTAGACTCCAGTCTTGGTCCCTTTTCTGTACCATACACAGAGATTGAGAATATATAGAGTAAGTTGAAATATCTCTGATGAGACTAGAGACAGGTTCTGAGCTATTGTAGAAGATTACTTTGAAATCAATTAAGAAGGGGGTCAAGCTCACCTCCAGGGCTGCAGGTCCCAGTGAATGTTAGAGGATGTCTGACCGTGAGCCCCCAAACATAGGCTTCCTGGGTTTCACTCTAGATTCTTGGAGGAATATGTATCTCCCTGCCTCATAATCCTCCCAAGGCTCCAAGGACTGTGTGGGTTAGTATATCAAGAGTCACACATACCACTTGCTCAGTCAATGGCCTCTTTGCTAAAAGTACATATACAACTGACACATACTTTGGTTAGTAACTCCATCCAAAAAGGAATCATTAATGCAAATGAAAGAATTGCACCCCAAATAGCATCAAGGGTGATGGTGGTGAAGGAAGATTGTGCCTGCACTGTGTTCACAGGTGAGGTTGCATCCCTCACTACAGCCATGAGTGAGAAGATGCCAATCACCTCCAGCTCCCTTGCTCTTTCTCACAGGACCAGTTGGCCCCTTGCATGGGATTGCCACTGAGGCACAAGAGCCTGCCCAAAGGCTCAGGGTGGGCAGAAACCTAGCTCTTCTTGGCTGGTTCTAACCTAATGAGTTTGAGTTTTCTACATTCATTTTCTCTGAGTTTGGGGATCACTTGCAGTTCTAAGATCTCTACATACATAATCAAAACACTGGGGGATCACACTCTGACAGTACCATCTCACCATGTCCCTGCACTCCACTCTGTGGACACTCTCTGCAAAGCCAGCAGTCGCTCCCCAAGGCTACCCACCCTGTGTTCTGGCCCTGATAGCTGCCCTCATGACATCCATCAGGCACTCTTTACTCTGTAAGAGTTTACAGAGGCTAGTTATGCTTTATGTCAGCTCTCTTAGTTCTTCTTCGTGTGCAAACATTTGGAAGACATTACTACATAACAGATTACCAAGAGCTAATTTACACTGAGCCTGAGGAAGCCTGTGCCTGTGAGGATCAGGGGAGCACTACAGGAACTGAGCATTGTCAGAGGTCTGGAAGGTGACTTCCTTCCTTCTCCCCCTGCAGGTTCAGGTCACCATCTGTGTAAGGACCCAAAGGGTTTCTGTTGTGTGAAAGAAAGGTCCCTTCAAGGTATACACACCATGGGACAGAAAAGGAGACAGTGAGAACTGGTTTACAAACAATTGCCAGAAGACAAATGCATAATGTTATCTCATTCTAAATACACTTAGTAAGTAACATGCAAGAGGCTGATGCAGCCCTGCAGCTCCACTTTGCATTTTGCATTTTTGCCCAGGGAGTAGCAGGAGAGAAAGAACAACTGTTTGTTTTTCTTGCTCAGAAAAGTCAATGCGATGAAACACCTCGGTGCCTGGGTCTCAGGAAGACCGTGCTCGGTGATCTTAGCTTAGAAGCCCTGTGCTCTTACTCTCCCCAGCCTCTGGAAAGCTCCCTTCATCTCTGATCCTGCAAACTTTGAGTATATTGGGTTCCCCACTTAAGTGAGGTCATAGGTGTTTGTCCCCCAGTACCTGGCTTATTTAATTCAGTATGACATACTTCCTGATCACATTCATTGTCATAGTGGCAGGACTGCTTTGGGGTTTCAAGGCAGAGTAATCTTCCACTATGTACCACATGTTTTTATCCACATACCTATCAGTGGACACACGTAGTTTCCAAATCTTGGCTACTGTTAGCAAGTCAGCAATGGGCATGAGAGTTCAGGTTTCCTGTCAAGAACACTGTGGGTCTGGAAGATGATCTATGACAGCCATGTTTTTAGATCTTTATGAGTGAGTTTATTAAGTAAATAGCAAGTGTAAGTAAAAGAAAAATAGCAAGTAGTAGTAGATGAGTAGTTAGATGATAGATGATGATGATAGATAGATAGATAGATAGATAGATAGATA
>CABHPP010001704.1:63785-91626 GCA_902168425.1 Peromyscus attwateri | reverse complement strand
GCCATGCTGAGCCCAGAATGGGGTGAGGTTCATTCTGTAGATAGCAGAGGAATTGTGATTCACTCTGAGGACCCAAGGCATCTTTTCTTTTTCCTTGTCTATGCTTTGGCCTTTCTAGAACAGGATACATCAGACACGCTTGTATGTGTGTCTGATTCATTCATTCATTCATTAATTCATTCATTCATACATACCTACACATGCACATCCATAAACACACACACACACACACACACACACACACACACACACACACACACGTATTTTTAATGTCTGGAAGATTTTCCATTTCAGACTTTCAGCCCTGATCATTCCAACAACCTTTGCACTGAGTGGGAGAAAATTCAACTCCCAATTCTAAAATATGTGAGGAAATCCATGGCTCATCCAAGTGATTATTGAGTTTGAGAACAAAATCCAGTTTTTTCTGAGTTAAATTTATTTTAAAACTATAATAATTTTGGAGGCTAGGGGTGTAACTCAGTGGGAAAGTACTTACCTAGCATGTATAAGGCTCTGAGTTCCATCACTGAACTGGAAAAAAAGGTTTATGATTCTATATAATATAGGAAAATTAAAAAGGGATAAGAATAAAATTAGAAATCACCCAGTGTCCTACCTTGCTTTAGGGTCCATTTTTCTTTTTTATGTGTGGATGTGTCAGATGTGGGTTTTACAAAACTGAAGTTGGAGTGTCTGTACTGTGGCTCTGATGTGGAAACATGAATAAACAATTACCTTCATCATTAAATCCTCCATCAAAACATTTTATTGTAGTCGGGACTGTCAATACTTCTGGTATGCCTTCCTCCTCTGCTTTTATGCTTCGATGTGACTTTTTCTCTTGGGAACCAAATAGATACTTCCCTGAGTTACTTTTTAGATATTGTGTGGATAAAGACTCTAGTAAAATTTGTCCCAGGAATGTAGAATTATTTGAGGCAAAATTTAAGTGCTTCATATGATCTTGGGCCAGTGAACCCTAGCCAGGGTTGGTGATATTCTATTCTGGGCATTATTTTGAAATCTTAAGGGTGCACAGAGTCCCAATTTTCTCATCCAACTGGAGATGATTCTGAAAAGAAGGAATAAATTATTGCTACATCTGCTTCAGTTTCAAAGAAGGAAAATGGTTGTTCCACTATAATAATAAAGAGATATAAAGGTGGACTGCTGCTGATAATTATCTGGCTTTCTGACATACCAATATGACTTCCCATAAACCTCAATGACAGACTTCTATGTTCTTCCCCATCTCTCCTTCCCAGATTATGCAGTGTAGACAAGACACTTAGAAACTACTTTACTATGGTGAGTGAAATCTTGGAGTTTATTCCTGATTGTTTGAGATCCACATTAAGCCTGTGAATTGAATATTCATTCATTTTTGTTCAATTGCCCACTTTTCAGGAAAGTTCATTTCATTCTTTTGGTTCAGAAGAATCAAGTTATATGATAAGAGGTCTTAACACATGCTTTCTCTGCCCTCCTTATCCACAGTGCTTTAGCAATGCTTGGCCTGCTAGTATCTGTTGAATGTCAGTTATTTCACCTGTTTACTGCATAATGCTTTGTTGAGTGCTTCTCTTCAACCAATGATACTTTCAACATCTCTTCTGAAGGTTCTTGTCTTCGGTGACACTGTCACTCACTTGGGCATCCTGTTATCTTTGACTCTTTCCTCCCCACATCAAGGTCATCAATCCCTAAAGACACATCTCCCTATCAGAACCCTATGTGCATTGTAGAAAAGGTTTAATGTGTGCATCACGGCACAGGACTTGTGCCATTACAAGACTCTGTATGCTGCCTGGTCTACTTTGACCACAAATGTTCCCCACAGGCTCAAGTTGGGATTGCTTGGTTCCTGTTGGTGGTGCTATTTCTGGAGGTTGTGGAAGTGCTGGGAAGTGGGGCCTACCTGGAGGAAAATGGTCATTGCGAGCATATTCAGGAGGTAATACAGACCCTCAGTCTTCATCTGTGTCTACTCCCTATCCAACATGTTGGGAATTCCAGTTTTCCGTGCTCTCTTTGCAATGATGGACTGACTGCTCTGGCACCAAGTATAAAAGAAGCCCTTCCTCTTTCAAAGCATCTATATTGGGTATTTTGGTAGCAGCAAAAGCTAACTAAAACACTGCCCTTAATAACAACAGCATTCAATAAACATTATGGTGAATGGGATAGAAGATTTTTTCCTTTGAACTCTCTTATATACTTTCTTTTCATTTTTACACCCTTCCTTCCTGTCCATGCACAGATTCTTATCCTGTACATACCTAGTTGGCTGCCCTCACCCTGGACTCTTCTTACTTCCTTTCACCTATGTATTGTTGCCTGTCCCATTTAAGATCTCTAGTGACATATGCCTTTCAATATTTAGCCTCATTTCCTTATTTTGTTTTGTTTGCTTGGTTTCCATGGCTTAAGACTATTTCAACTATCCTCATACTGCATTATAATTCACTCACATGGGCTGGGAGCTGTTTACGCACTGCTTGGCCAACATATGCCATACTCACTCCCAACCTTAGTCATTTCCTTTCTTGGAACATACTCTTGTCATGCTGATCAAATTCTCCACAGTTAAGGTCCAACTTGAGATTCCATAAAGCTTACATACACTGGTCTTCTGCAAACTTTGGTAGATTTCCTTTTTCTGATTTTTTTATTTGTTGTGGGGTATTTAACTATGCAAAGATGTGGTACATTTGCTTCACTATGTAAAGATGTGTTACATTTTTTTATGTTGTAGAATATCTGTTAAATTATGTAAAATTATGTTGCATGTGTTTAATTACGTAAAAATATGTTGCTGTTTTACCTTGCCTGCCTAAGGAAACCTGATTGGTCTAATAAAAAGCTGAACAGCCAATAGTGAGGGAGGAGGTATAGGTGGACTTTCTGGTCAGGGAGAGTACATAACAGAAGGGGTTTAGGCTCAAGGAAGGAAGAAAAGGAGATGACAGGAAGATGCCAAGGGCGAGAGAGATAGACACAGAGGAAGTAGAAAAGTAGGGCATACAGAATGAAAGAAAAGTAAAAAGCCCTGAAACAAAACATAAGTGAATAGAAACAGGTTAAATTAAGTTAAAAGAGTTAGTGGGACAAAACTAAGCTGAGGCTGAGCATTCATAATTAATAATAAGTCTCCATGTCTTTATTTGGGAGCTGGTTGGCAGTCCAGAGAAAATTCCAAGTATAAGTGGTACCCAATGCAGGGCCTGAATTTCCACATAGGGCCTGAGAAAGCTGAAAAACAAACAAAACAAAACAAAGAAGGATATAGCTCCTTTAAGAGGTGCTGCTGAGCAGCAGAATACTTGAGCAGCCGGCAGGCTAAGTAGAAACAACAAGCTAAGTAAAAAATGAAACAACAAGCTAAGTAAAAACGCCTGCCACAGTGTGGGGCACTAACTTCCTAGAGCTGGGGCGGTTAAACGCAGCTCCCAGTTAAAGGCAGTTCTTGGCCCTGCTTAAGGCTTAGCTTTCACAGACCCGAGGAGGGGCCGAGCCAGCAGTGGGCAGAGCCACACAGTGGATAGTCTAGCTACTGCTTAGAAGTTTAAGGTTTGGCACACATGTCAGAGAATGCTACAGGGGCACAGTAAAACAGGTCCAGGCCAAAAAAGCCTTTAAACAGGTTACAGTGTGTGTAGGTGCTTAGGAAAGAAAAGAAAATGGGTATAGACAGTTATAGGAAAAAAAAAACAACAAATGTTTAAAGATAAATAAAGTCTTTAAAGAAAGAGTAAAGTAATAAAAAAAAATAAGCCACATAAAAATGGCAAATACACAGGGAGTCTGGATCCTGTATGGTGCTTTGTTGATTTTGAATTTTTTGAATGCTGATGAGTGAATGACAGCTGCTGAGAGACATTTAGGAATTGCTGCATTTTCCAGCCCAGATATTTTAGGAACATCTTAACTTTAAAATGGAATTCAGAAAATGTATTGTGTTGGGGTAACAGCAACTTTCTTTTGTTTCCACAGGAAATGAAAGGCTGTGGATTCCTTCAAAATTAATTGAGAGCAGATTTGAACGGAGGAGATCCCCTGAAAAATCTTGGCTACAGATGTAAAGAAATAAACATAGAAAAACTACAAGACAGATGATGTATATGCTGATCCCTTGACGTGGGAGCAGCTCTGAGACTGGATGAGACATGATAAATCTTGGCTATAGAGTCCTTGTGGCTTATTATTACATGCCATTCTTTCATATGGCATGGATAGAGGTTTGGTTATACATCCCAAACAAACTTGTAAATTTGACAGATGCCTTTTACTTGCTCAAACATAAAATGAAAAATCATCCTTGGCTGACTTGTGTACCATGCCCAGTACATTACAAATGTTAATGCAAATATGTATGTTACCTTTGAAAGTTTGTGTATTTTCAGAGCAAGGGGACCAGACACCAATAAAAATGGGTGGCCCAGGTGATCCAGCCTTTCAGAGTGCCTCTGTTGTAGTTTCCTCAGGGTTTGGCATTCAGAACAACTTCAAGGCTGCTGGCTGAGATGGTCCAGCCTCATAGACTATTCTAGCCAGGACTTCATATAAGCCTTGTACTTTCCCATTACACAGAGACTGGATAACAAAATAGCTAGTTGTGTGTTGGCCTTATTTCACTAGCAGCATAATGTTTTCATATGGTGGTTGGTAATATTAGTATTTAATACTTTCATGGCTGAAAAATATTCTATTGTATGTATATACCATATTTTAAAAGACTTGCTTATCAGCTGATGGAGATCTTTTGACCATTATGAATGATACTGCTATGAATATTCACATTCAAGTTTCTATACAGTTATGTTTTAATTGCCTTGAGAATATATATCAAGTTAGTATTTTGGGTCACATGGTAACTCTATGTTTAGCTCTGTGAGAAATGCCAAATTGCATTTGATTCTATTTTTAATCTGGTGGTTTCTTTTATTTTTAAGTCTATTGCTTCTAAGATTTGTGAGTGTCTCTCACATGGATCTGTTTTGCTATTTCCTTTGTTCCTTGACTTCTGCCTACCCTCAGGTTTATTCCTTTTACTGCCATGTAAGTAATATCTGTTCACTTTTGCAGAAAGATAACCTCCAAGTTCTAAATTCTTATCTCAGTTTAATTTTTTATGTATACATTTTATGTATACATTTTTATTTTAAAATTTGATAAATTTGTCATCTGCATCATCCCTCTTTCCTTGACAAATTAAGAGAAACTTTATTACCCAAATCAGTGTTTCTTTTTTCTTTCTTTTCTTTTCTTTTCTTTTTTTTTTTTTTTTGGTTTTTCGAGACAGGGTTTCTCTGTGTAGCTTTGTGCCTTTCCTGGATCTCACTCTGTAGACCAGGCTGGCCTCGAACTCACAAAGATCCACCTGCCTCTGCCTCCCGAGTGCTGGGATTAAAGATGTGCGCCACCACCGCCCAGACAAATCAGTGTTTCTTAAAGCATTCTTTTTGTGGCAAAAGCAGTGTGTGCAATACACATTGATTAGGAAACCCACATCATTGCTCTGCTTTTCTCCTCAACCCTCTAACCCCTGGTACCATAAACATAATGCCAGTAATTGAGTTCTCCCAACATGGCAACAAGAGAAAGGTTTTGTAATAAGATGCACTTTTGTGCACTTCATTTTATTTACAATATAAAAAATTGTGGTGTGTGAGTACGAGGTAAGAGAGGCAGCCAGCAGGTGTGGTGGTGAATACAGTAATCCCAGCATTGGGGAGGCTGGTCCAGGAGGATGGTAAGTTACAGGCCAGCCTGAATTACATCACAGAAAGAGAGAGATGAGAGAGGAGCTGGAGTGAGGAAGGAAAGAGGGAGAGAGGAGAGAGAGGAGGAAGAGAGAGAGGACTGGGGAGAGAGAGGAGATGGAATGTACTCAGTGCATGAGTGTTAGCCTAGCAAGTGTACAGTACTAGGTTTGATCCCAGGTACCAGTACTAAAATAGTGAAGTGATGACTCTAAATAGTTAAAATCAATTACATGTTGATCAATTTAAAACACTAAAGCCCACACATTTAGTGCATTTTACATTTTAAAATGTCTATTAACAACTGTCTACTAATGAATTCATTTAAACAATTTTAAAAATAACAAAGGTAACCCAGCCCTATCTTACCAGTAATGTAAGCCTGTCTATTTGCTTGCATTAAACTGTTTTCTAGGTTTTGTGTTTCCAGAATAAATATCCATAGATCCATCTGCTGGATTGGAGTGGGGGCAGAGGTGGAAGCGGCTGTCAGGGCATGGCATGGGACAGTCAAGCTGGCCAAAGAAGAGACAAACAGATGGAGTCACACCATGCCTTGAGAATTCTGTTTCCATGGCAGAGAAACTTGGAGTCTGTTGATAGGGCTATACATACACGGAGGATAAAACTGCCTCCTGTTATCTAGGAAAGGTATTGTACCTTGTTCCGAAGAGAATGGAAATATGGGATGGGGAGCCTACCATTTTGTAATAATATTTTTACTGTGAGGTACATGTCAATCCAGATGTAAGTGTAAAGAATAACACAGAGATAGTGTATATCCTTTCCACACTTTCCCCCAGTGGCAATAGCTTGCAAATGTGCAGTGTAATCTCATGATCAGGTTGTGTTGGCTTTTACACAGTTAAGACACAGAACATTTGCACAGCACAGAGATCTCTCACGTCCTTTGAGTCACATGCACATTCTCCTGACATCTAACCCCTTAACCCTGAGCAACCATCAATACGTTCTGCATTCTCATGATTCTGTCACTCCAAGAACAATGCTTACATCAGATCAGACAGTGTACATCTGTTTGGACTTTTCTATTCTGACAGTTCTCTCAAGATTCATCTGGGTTGTTGATTGAGTCAATAGTTGGATCCTTTTTATTGTCAAGTAGTCATTCATGCAATGGTAATACTACAGTTTGGTATTTGTCTGTTGACAAATATCTAGGTTGTTTTCAGTTTGAAGCCATTATAAGTAAATCTGCTATAAACATTTGTGCACAGGTTTTTGAGTGGCCATAACTTTTAAATTCTCTGGGACAGTGCCAAGTTGTTATCACTAGATCATATGGTGGTTGTATGTTTAATTTTCAAAGCGATGGCCAACTATTATCAAATGCCACATTCCTTTCCTGCCTGCGGGGCCCAGGTGATTCAGTTTTCTGCATCCTCTCTGGCTCTTGGTGATCCATATCAGTCACAGGTCTAGTACCTATTATATCTGTGTAACTGTATCCATTCTGATAGACTTTGACCTTCAACTCCTCTGACACCTTTTTGCAAGGACTTGCTTTCCATTTGTGTATGGGCTTTTGTGCTGAAATGGGCAGAAGACTCAAAGAGCTAATTGCTCTGCTTTCTTTATTTCTGTCAAGTGTATAGTTTATATATTTCAAATATGAATCCACTTTAGATATATGGTTTGCATATATTTTCTCCTAGTCTGCAGCTCGTTTTCTTTCATTCACTTAACAGTGTTCTTTAAGGGTGAACCTTTTAAATTTTGATTAGTTTGATAATGTGAAAATTTCTATTTTTTTAAATGGAATATGTTTTTGGTGTCAAGTCTAGGAGGAAGTTTTTGCCGTCAAGTCTAGGAGGAAGTTTTTGCCTAGTTTTTGATCTTGAATGTTTTCTCCTGTTTTTTTTTTTTTTTTTCCTAAAAGTTTACACTTTTACATTTTTGCATTTGAATCTGTGGTCCATTTGATGTTAATTTTTGTGTGAAGTCTGAGACTTAGGTAAATTTCTCTCTTATCCTCTTGATGCTCACATTTCCAGCACTACTTACTTATAATTGTTTTTGCAACATTGTCAAAAATAAATTGGAAATACTTGGATTAATTTTTAAAATTTAATCCTAACATATTCTTATATATTAATTATATATTAATATACTTATATTAATTATATAGTAATATTAATACCACATAGTAATAGTATAAAACAATGGGTTTCATTGTGACATTTTTATACATGTATGTGATACACCCTGATCATAATCACCCCTCCATTGCTTTCTCTTATCTCCTCTCGTGTGTTCCTTGTCTTTTTTCCTAATAGTTCCTGAGTTGGTTCCATGATAAATGTCTCCCACAGTCTCTGGCATTTGAATGCTTGATCCTCAATTGATAGTCCTGTTTGGGAGGTTAGGAGATATGGATTTGCTGGAGGAAGTATGTCACTGGGGGCGGGTTTTGAGAGCTTGAAAGATTTGTGTCATTTTGAATTTACCCTGTGCTTCCTATTTGTGGGTCAGGATGTGGGCTTTCAGCTGCTGCTCCAGCAGCCCTATCTGCCTGCTGCCACACTTCCCTTTGTGATGGTGATGACTCATCATTCTGGAACTGTAATCCCTATAATAATCCCTTCCTTCTGTAAGTTGCCTTGGTAATGGTGTTTTATCACAGCAATATAAAAGTTACTAATACAGTTCCCCTCTCTTATTTCCCCCCTAGATTCTACACATGAGACAAAACATGCTATTTGTCTTTCTGAATCAGGTTTATTTATTTAGCACAGTTATGATGGTTAATATCGTCAACTTGACTGGATTTGGAATTACCTAGGAGACACATCTCCAGGTGTATTTATGAGGGTATTTCAGGAAAGGTGTAAACATGGATAGATCTGGCTTGAATGAAAGTGGTACCTTTGGGTACCAGCACAATGTGCTTTCTGTTTCCTGGCCTTCTCAGATGCAATGGCTTTTGCTGCCTCTGACTCTACCATTCTTTCCTCACCACAATGGACTGTAGCTTCTTATGCCACAAACCCAAACAAATCCTTCTTTCCTTAAGTTTTTTTTTTTGTTGTTAAGTGTTTTCATAACAACAAGAAAAGTAGCTAACATGGAAAACTTGTGATGAGAAATGGGGCTATTGCTGTGACTACCTGCCATGGGCTTCCTAAGCATTTATGGGTGGGAGGAATTTGGAAGAGTTTGAATTTGTGTTTCTCTAAGAAACCCAAGTGCTGAAAGCAGAGCTTAGTGGGCCATTTTTGTGAAAGCTGAGAAGACTAGAATGCCAATAGAAATATGGGCAGTAAGGGACCAGTTCATGAAGGTTCAGGGGGGAAAATGATGGTGTGGAATTGGGATACAGGCCATCTGTCTTACATTCTGGTAAAATTTTTGCCTGTGTCCTGAGAACCCGAGTAAAGCTGAATCTAAAAGCAATGGATCAAGTTGTTTAGTAGAGAAAATTTCAAGATGGCATGACATGGAGGCCACTGCATGGGTACTGCTCATGGAGGTTTACGAAATTCAAAGAGGAAGTGTGTAGTTTGATGAGGAGGAAACATGGGCGAATCTGAAGTTTTAACCAATGAGGTTGTAGATAAAGTATCTGTAATTGTTAAAAAGATTAGTGCAACTAAGGAGAAGTATTCCACTCTGCACTGGGATAACGGGAAGAAACCTTGAGGACAAGACCTCAGCCATCAACATGTCTAGCTTGTTAAAATTCAAATGAATTGGAAATAGACTATACTGAGAAAGCCACCAGGAGTGTCCTGCTGGGAAACAATTCAGCAATTTAACACAGAAGTGCTTACCCAGGTTCTTCTGCTAAGGTGCACAGAAACTAATACAGCTATGGTAGAAGGGGGCTGGGCTGTATCTTGAGCTGGCAGTAGAAACTGGCAATGTCATCCACATGGTGCTGGTTTTGTAGGCACACATGTAGGCAAAATATAAGTTATGGGGTCATGGGCCTAGCAGAGGTTTCGACCAACTGAGTTACCACTCTCCAACCTGTTGGGTGGACTGAGGCTGTGCAGTGTGCTTCATGTTTCCAGCTTTGTGAGCTGTTACCCATGTTGGGGTGGGCTTTGGTGGTCAATGCAGCTGTCTTTGAGTCATTGTTATTCCTATAAGTAACCCCTTACCCACATTCCTGTAAGTAACCCCAATAAAACTCACTGATTCACCAAGTTAAATTTTGATGGTGTCCATAATTTGGTCTGTCATGGGTTCCCTATGTCTGGGGTGAGTATAAATGTGTGTGTTGGTCTCCTCAGGAAAAGTCTTGTCACACAACTTTATTGGTACCCAAACAGAGACCCAATAGAACCAAAGGTGAGTTGGGGAGGAATCAGTGCATGGCCCTGGCTATGGATAGTAGGGTATGCAACTGAGGTCTAGCAGCCTAAATGGGGGGAATCAGTGGAAGAACTTCTGATGCAGTTGTCTTTCCCTATATGTTGTGTGTTAATGTGCCTTTGTGCTAGGGCAGTGGTTGCAGTTCCTTGCTATGGGTAATGAGTCATGCAACTAGTGCTGAGCCATCAGGATTAGGAGTGTCTGCAAGGGATCCCAGGACGGCAGTCTTTGTCTATGTGGTATGGGGTGACATGCCTGCTTGATGAGTGGGGTCTACCACATGAATATGGAGATGCCCTCATCCATCAAAACAGTTAAAGGTTTAAAGGAAAATTTGCACTCTTTGAGATTAGCATGCAAGGGTAGAGATTGTTGGCAAACAGCAGCAGCAGAAGTCCCTGGCCCCTGTTGTATGTAATAAGAAACATATCTGAGGCTGAGATGGTGGCCAAGCAGAAACTTCCTTGTGCAAAGGAAGACTTGCAACAAGAAAGGGAGATGTGGGTAGTGTCTTCCATGTTGGTTTTTCCATGTTTCATTTGTCAGGTAAATTAGATGAATGGGAGAGTGAGATGGAGGTGTTGGCTTGCTGCTTCTTAAAGACAGAGGATGAGAAAGAAAAGGCCTGTGCTCAAAAGCCCTTCCTGGAACCCAAGCACTTGGAACCCATGGGAAGTTTCAACGAGTGAGAAGGAGAGCATGGTAAGTGACAGGAGTTACCCTGGGGGTCTGACCTTTAGTAGGAGGAAAAAATCAAAGCAGAGAAAGAGGTCTGCCTGGGTTACTTAATGAAAAGTGTGGCAAGGTTTGTGTCAGCCTGGAGTTTCTAAGGAAACAAATGATGGAAAGTCACACTGTGTGCTATGGAGCTTCTGGGGGGCTTTAAAGCCTGAGAGGCAGTTCACAGAAGACACACACGGTACCACAATGGATGTGAAGATGATCAAGTCTGACTCAAGGGTGGGTAATTATCCCCCCAGACTAAGGAGGGTACATTTCCCTCCAGAAAACATCGTGCTAAGGGTGGGGATGGTTTCCCCAGCTAGGCACGTCCACAACAGCCAGGTGTAGTGCCTGGAGGAGGCAGCAGCTACAGGCACAGGCACAGTGCCAAGCCAGGGCCTTTCTGATCCAGGGAGCCAGCAGGTACAGCAGGGGAGAGCAGGGTCACATTTATCCTTGCCCTGAGTAGCTGAGACGCTAGAGTCAGGCTGACTGTGTTCACATGTGGGGATGGGTAGCGGTCTCCATGGAAGAGCTCCAGGATATGGAAATTCAGAGAGAATGACTAAGGATGTACAGAGAGCTAATTAAGTCAGCACTCCCATCCACACTTTTGTATCTGACCTTGCTCTGTGGAGGACGCAATTAACACAAATAGGTGGAACCTATCCATGCTGTAGTAGATACTGCTCATGTTTGACTTCAGTATATTCTTAGTTGTGAATTCTGGGGGCACCTGACCCTTGATCAGACCAGATGACAATCAGCTTTCAGAGTGCCCAATCAAGGCTGTCTTTGTAAGCCCACTGTTTGTTATGGGGTGGTAGTTCAGGATGTTTCCTTTGCCCTGACATCCCCTGGAACAGGTTTTGTTATATAGGTGACCTAGTGTTATGAAGATCTGGAAAGCCATTAGGGACACACAGGTGCATCTAAAGAAACAAGGATGGGGAATTAATACACACAAGGTACAAGGATCAGGCACAGCTGGAGAGTTTTTGGGAGTATTATAGTCTGGCTAGACGCACATGATACCAGACAAGGTACTGACAAAATCCTATAACACCCTGTGCTGTAAATGTAAAGGAGCTAGAAGCATTTGGGGGAGGGCTTTTGGGATATTGGTGGATTTTCATACTCTATCTTGCTCATGCTGCCCATCCTCTGTATTACTTGGTAAAGCGTGTTATATAGGATTGGAACAAAGGCTCAAGAGCTTTTGAGTAGGCTAAGATCCTTATAGGACAGGCTAAACATCCCTGTGCTCCACTACCCCAGGGTCCCTTCCTGTTAGAAATCACAAAGAGTTCAGAAGGCTGTGGCAAAAACAAGCTGAGCAAATGGTCCCAATAGGGATTTTGTCTCAGTCACAGAAAGGAACAGAATCTCATTGCACAGAACTAGAGCAGCAATGGCAGGGAGTATATAAAGCATTGCAACAGGCAGAGTCTGTAACTGGTTCCCCATCAGTGACTGCAAAAACATCTTATCCGGTAAAGGGCTGCATTGAAGTCCTCTGTCCGAACCCCTTTCTGGTGTAGCATAGAATCAAAGTCTATAAAGGTGGCAAGCATACTTACAGCAACAAGACGAGGTGTCTACAAGACCCATCACCAATGCCATGCAGGCTGTCCGAGGACCAGTGCCCTTTAAATCCAGCAATTGAACAAACAGCTAAGTCAGATAAAGTCGGAAGGGATTGGACTCATCCCTGTAGATGCCTGGTACACAGATGGTAGTATCAGGCACACCAAACAAGAATGGGTAGCTGTAGCAACACAAATAATACAGATATCATGTGGCTGGAACAGAGAGAAGAAAAGCAGCTCATGGGATGAGTTATGATCAATAGCAATAGTAAAAATGGGCCCATGAGACTTGGCCCATGACAATCTATACTGACATTTGGTTTGTATAAAGAGGTCTCACTTTATGAAGGGACCACTGGAAAAAGGAGGACTGCCTGGTGCTGTGGTCACTGTGGAGACAACAAATGTAGAAAGAAATATGTAACAGAGCTCAACAGAAATCTAACTGCTGGCTATTTTCCATGTGGCAGCCCACAGCCCATTAAGTTCCTGCTGGAAATCAGGAAGTAGATGCCCTAACCAAGGTATGGGCTATTTCCCCTCAGGTACCCTTGGGAGCTGCTCACTGGATCCATATAAAGTCTGGTCATAGGGGAGCCAACATAGGTTGGAAAATGGCTAAGGCTGCTGGCATTCCTGTGAAATATTCTGGTATTTTGCATGTTGTTTAAATATGTGAATCCTGTTTCCAATGAAGGCCTTGAAAAATGGATGCCCTCCTAAGATATGTACATAAATCAACCTGTCCAGGTGAGATTGGTAGATAGACTTCATTGGGCCTATGTCTGTTATTGAGGTATGCAAATATGCTCTCATCTGTGTGGATTCTGATACAGGCTTCTTATAAGCATTTTCATGTAAGCGAGCATCAGGTAAAGCCATCATTGGGGGGTCTCAGCCAATTAGGTGTTATGTATGGGTTCCATGGAGAATCAGTAGTGATGGGGTAGCCACTGCACTGACACAGATAGCCAGAACTGGGCTGGAGACAAACAGGTAAAATGGTACTTCCAACCATCTCACTGAGGCTGGGTTAGTCAAACAGAAAAATGGGTTGTTAAAACAATAGCTAAAGGGTTTAAACCCCAAAGGTACCGTATGTGGGTGGAAAAGGACACTCCCCAAGATGATAAAGTTATTGAATGAGAATCCCAGTGCCAGGGGTGGTTGTTGGTTAGGGAAGCCCTTGAGGCCTGACATACCATAAAGTCTATTGCTTCTTCTGTGGATTATATGCCAGGACTAGATAGTAAGACCCTATTGCTGAAGACACCATACACTTTGACCGTAGAACATGGAGAAATTAAACTGGTAATGAACTGGAAAATTCCACCCTACTGGCTAGCTTTCATAGGGCCAGAAGGGGCCATACAGGCTGCTGGTGGAGAACTGTCACCAACAATCCTGCTTGGCTATGGATCCCATGTGCAGAAATACCAATATTCTAGACAGGATATGTCTGATTGTGCAATAGTGGCTTAGCTATCATGGTCAAGACCAACAACTTTCTGATGGGATTTAAGGTCCACTCCATCTGATACTATAAGCCAGAAAAAAACCCTATTGCTATGGAGGTCATAAGACCCAATATGGAAGCAACTTTTATCATTTTACTGGATGGATTTTATGTACCTGTCAAACTGCCTTCTAAACATTTGTGTTTAGGCACAACTATCTCCATTGCTGTCAGCCTTGACCAATAACCACTGGTGAAGTTCCTGAGAACAAGTGGCTGTTGCTGTGGCACAGTGGCCTAATTCTTAGCCACATGTGGACATCTATAGTCAGTTCCTTCCAAGGCTCAGGGAACATTGTAGAAGAGAGGACCCATAGAATGTAATAGCAGAAGAAAGGGGTGGAGTGTTGTATAGCAGTGTGGTAGTTTACATGTAATTGGCCCCCATAATCTCATAGGGGGCTGCACTATCAGGAGGTGTGGCTTTGTTGGAGTGGGTATGGCCTGTTGGAGGATGTGTGTCACTGTAGGGGCAGGCTTTGAGGTTATCCTTATGCTAAGGATACTGGCCAGTGTCTCAGTCAACTTCCTGTTGCCTGCAAGATATAGGACTCTCAGCTACTCTAGCACGTCTGCCTGCATGCCGCCATACTCCCCACCATGATGATAATGGACTGAACCCCTGAAACTGTAAGTGAGCCACCCCAATTAAATGTTTTTCTTTGTAAGAGTTGCTGTGGTCATGGTGTCTCTTCACAGCAATGAAAACTCTAACTAAGACAAGCACTTTCCTCCAAAATTGAAGCAGTCCATTGTTGTGGGATGTTCTGTATGGCAAATGTGTTGCTCTGATTGGTCAATAAATAAAACACTGATTGGCCAGTGGCGAGGCAGGAAGTATAGGCGGGACTAACAGAGAGGAGAAAAGAACAGGAAGGTGGAAGGAGACACAGCCAGCCGCCGCCAGGACAAGCAGCATGTAAAGATGCTGGTAAGCCACGAGCCATGTGGCAAGGTATAGATTTATAGAAATGGATTAATTTAAGATATAAGGACAGTTAGCAAGAAGCCTGCCACGGCCATACAGTTTGTAAGCAATATAAGTCTCTGTGTTTACTTGGTTGGGTCTGAGCGACTGTGGGACTGGCAGGTGAGAGAGATTTGTCTTGACTGTGGACCAGGCAGGAAAACTCTAGCTACAGTCCATCCTGCAAGGAAGTTCCTTATGACAGTAGGTAAATAACTCAAAATAGCTTCAGGAAGTTCCTGAAACTGACCAGATTTACTATACCTCCCTCCCAAGAGTATACAATAAAGACTGCTGAGAGTCATTCTCAGAGAAGCCAAGCTGCAAAGAAGACCATATCTGTTGGAGAGGGATGCAAATATGCCCTGTGTGGATACTGCCACAGGCGCAAGCTGCAGAGAGGACTCTAGGACCAGATCAGCTGCCTGGAAGAAGCAGAAGCTTCCTGGGAAGAGGTTTAGATCAACTGAGTCACTTGGAAAGGATATTCTCCATCCTTTGTAGTAGCCTGTAGGCTATGCAATGTGTTCCATGTTTCCTGCTTTTGTAAGATGTCACCTATGTTGGAGTGGGCTTTGGTGATGCAGCTGTCTTTGAGTCATTTCTGCTCCTATAAGTAAGTAACCCCAATAAAACTCATTGGTTCACCAAGTTAGATTTTGGTGGTATCTATACTTTGATCTGTTATTCCCTATATGGGGTGGGTAGATCTCTCTCTCTCTCTCTCTCTCTCTCTCCCTGCGTGTGTGTGTGTGTGTGTGTGTGTGTGTGTGTGTGTGTGTGTGTGTGTATCATCTCCCTAGGAAAGCTCTCGTTACACTACAACTCGTGATGGTTACTCTTCACCGTTAACTTGGCTGGATCTGCAATCACCTACAAGGTGCATCTCTGGGTGTGTCTGTGAGGGTGTTTCCAGAGGGGTTATAAAAAGCGGAAAGACCTGGCCTGAATATAGGGGGCACCGCTCCATGGCTAGGATTCCGTACTGAACGAAAAGGGGAAAATGACAACCTACTCTTCTCTCTGCTTCCTGGTGTTTCCAGATGTGAGCAGTTTCAGCTGCCTGATTTTGCTACCATTAACTCTGCTGGCCTTTCTGGCCATAACTGACCGTACCATCTTAAACCTAGAGCCAAAATAAATCTCTGTTTTCTTAAAGAGTAGCCCCTTTTTTGGTCAGATTTTTTTTTGTTACAGCAACAAGAAATGTAACTAATATAGTACTGATGTACACATCCATCCACATGTCTACAAGGGACCTGCCTTCATTCTCCTGTATGGATGAATAATAATTACTTTTGGGTAGATTTCTGGATTCTTTATTCCATCTGATTTATCCACACCACTGTCTTTAACACTATATATTCTTGACTGTTATAGGTATACAATGCGACTTGAAGTTGGTAGAATGATTTTCCCATCTTCATTTATTTTTCTTTTTCTAGAACATCTTTGCTTAGAGATTTTAGAATAATCATAGCTATGAAAAGATCTTGCTGCAATTTTGGTATAAATTCTGTTCAATTTGATATCAGCTTGGGAAGAACTGACATTTTTCCTGTTTTGAGTTTTCCAGTCAATGAGTGGGACAAACCTCTTCACTTCCTTCAATTTCATCTATGTTACCAGCATTCGGATGTCTTCAATATATAATTGCACACACTATGTTAGGTAAATACCTAACTCCTCTCTTTTGAATAACTGTTGCTCATGTCATATACAAAGTTCTCATTGTTGATGTATCACTTGCTACTGTACAAAATTTGTGCAAAATCAATTTTGTTTTTTATCATGTACAAACTTGAAATCATATACTTATTATTATTACTATGAAATATCTCTGTAGATTCCTTGGCATCTTCTGTGTAGAAAATCACACAATTTTCAGGCAGAAATAATTTTATTCTTTTCCAATTTACATGCCTTTTGTTTTTCTTGCCTGACTACACCTGCTAGAACTCCCAACACTATGTTAATTAAGAGATGAAAGTGGACGTTCTTGGCTTGTTCCTAATTTTAGGGAGAAGGCATTTGGTTGTTTACTGTTGGGAATAATGTTTGGTAAAATTTATTTATAAAGTTGAGAAAGTTCCTTTCTATTTCTTTCTCTGCGGGTTGTTATCATGAAGATGTGTTGAAGTTTTTCAAGTGCTTTCTCTGCACCGGTTGATAAGATCATGTGATTTTTCTTCCTTAGCAGTTTCTATGGTGAACTGTATTGATTAATGTTTGAATATGGAACCAGACTTGCATACCTGAAATAAATTTCATGTGGTCATGGTATATAATTCTTTTTGTAGGTTGTTAAGTTCTACTTGATAATATTTTAGAGATTTTTGTCCATGTTTATGAATGATGTTGGGCTGTAACTAAGGTCTTTTATTTCTCATTAGTTCCTAGCTGCTCAGGCAGCTCAGTTTCCTTTTTGTTCTCACAAAGCGTGAGAGCTTTGTGGGGGAGCAGGCTGGCCTGTCAGTTGAACTCAGGTGACTTCCTCTTTGGCTTATTTTTTTATTTTATTTTTTATTATTTTTTTGTGTGATAATTTTCCTTCACCCATTTCAGGAAGCTGTCTTGGTTCTTATGCACATTAACTCTCTTGGCAAGAATATTGCCCTTAACATGCTTGTTTACAACAATGTCAACAAGATGCTGAATGATACTTTAGGTTTTTTTTTTTTTTTTTTTTTTTGAGACAGGGTTTCTCTGTGTAGCTTTGTGCCTTTCTTGGAACTTGCTTGGGAGACCAGGCTGGCCTCGAACTCACAGAGATCCGCCTGCCTCTGCCTCCCGAGTGCTGGGATTAAAGGCATGCGCCACCACTGCCCGGCGATACTTTAGGTTTTTACCATAGTAAACCTTTTGGGATATTCCTTTTGGAACAGTACCCATTTCCTTGCTATCAAGGACATCACCTTTCTTGTAGACTTGCATGCATGTGACCACAGGAATACTCCATGTTTCCTAAGAACATACAATGGGCGCCTCTCTTCTCTCCCTTTGGGTTTGCTATTTTGTTCAATTACTGGAAGATGGCTGCTCCAGATGAAAAAGGCTGTGGCTTTTTTTTTTTTTATTGTACTACCTTTATCCAGTTTCAGTGTCGGACTTCATAAAATGAACTGGAAGTATTTCTTTCTTTTCCGTTTTATGAAGGGGACAGTACTGAGCTGGAGTTAATCCTTCTTTAAACATTTGATAGAATTCTCCAAACACTGCTTGTTATATTGAATTTAAAAATCAGGAATACATATTATTAACAGTGGCAAGATGATTCAAACTACCTCTTTTTTATGTGTTTGTACATATGTGTATGGCTGCATGTGCATGTGTGTGAGCTTTGGTGTTGAGGCCGAAGTCTGACATGGATTATTTTTCTCAATTGCTCTTCATGTTATTATTATTTTTTAAGATTTGATTCTTCTTATTTTATGTGTATGGGTGTTTTATCTGCATCTATGACTTTGTAATACTTGTGTGTCAGGTGCCCACAGTGTTACAGATTAGTGTGAGCTACCATGTGGATTCTGGGAATTGAACCCTGGTCATCTGGAAGAGTAGCCAGTGCTCTTAACTACTGACCCATCTCTCTAGCCCCCCTCTATGTTATTTTATAAATTAAAAATATATTAGCATATAAGGTATCAGATATCATTATGACATTTTTGAACAAAATATTCTTCTTCCCCCTCCTCTCACTCACCCTTTACCACTCTCGGTCCCCTTTGTCACCCTCTCCCACCTCCAGTTCTTTTTTTCCCTTCATGTCCCATGTGTCAGTCTGCCTACTTCTGCTATACCCATTAACCTATTTTTACCCTTTCTTGGTCTGTCTAGTCTTTCGGGTTTTAACCAATTCACACACACACACACACACACACACACACACACACACACACAACCAGGCTAGAATCCACATTTGAGAGAGAACATGCGGTTTTTGTGTTTGTGAGTTAGAGTCACCTTGCTTAAAATATTTTCCTTTCCAGATCCATCTATTTTCCTGCGAATTTAATTTTTCTGTATAGCTGAATAAGATTCCATTGTGAATATGGACCACGTTTCCATTACCCATTCATTTGTGGATGGGCATCTAAGATGGTCCCATTTCTTAGTTATTGTGAATAGAGCAGCAATGAACATGGATGTGTAGGTGTCTCTGTGGTAGGATATGGAGTCCTTTGGGTAAACACAGCTCGATCATATGGTGGTTCTATTTTAATTTTTTAAATCAACTTCCACACTGACTTCTATTATGTCAGTACAAGCACTCCTGCCAACAGAGAAGAAGAGTCCTCTTTCCCCACATCCTTGCTAGCATTTGTCGTGGGATTTCTTGATGATGGTTATTTTGAAAGGGATGAGGTGGTATCTTAAAGTGATTTTAATTTGCATTTCCCTGATAAGTAGGTTGGTTAATGCTTTTAAAATATTCATTGACCATTTGTGTTTCTTCTTTTGCAAACTATCTGTTCATTTCTCTAGCTCATTTATTGATTAGAAGTTTTGACTTTTAATGGTTGCAGCTCATTTTAAGTTTGGGTATTAGCCCTCTGCCTGAAGTATAGCTGGCAAGGGTGTCCTCTCGATTTGTGACTGTGGGTTTGTTCTGATGATAGCTTCTTTTGCTGTGCAAACCCTTTTAAATTTCATGTGATCCCATCTGTTTATTCTTGGGGCTAGTTCCTGTGCTGTTGGATTTCTGTTCAGAAAGTTCTTGCCTAAATCTCTATCTTGAAGTGTATTCCCTATGCTTTCTTCTAGCAGTTTCAACATTTCAGGTTTTAAATCAAGGTATCTGATTCACTTTGAGTTGATTTTGTAGAGGGAGAAAGATAGGGATCAAATTACAGCCTTCTGTAGGTGGATATCAGGGTTATCTAGCATTATTTGTTGAATAGGCTTTTGTTTTTTTAAACTACTGCATGTTTTAGATACCTTTTCAAAAGATAGGTGGCCATAACTTTGCCCGATTATTTACAGATACTTTATTCTGTTTCATTGGTACATATATATTTGTTTTTATATCAATACCAGGATGTTTTGTCACATTCTGTAGCATAATTCAAGTTAGTTACTGTGACACCTCCAGTTATATTCTTTCTTTATAGGATCCATTTGGCTTTTCATGCATTCATATGAATTCTTGCATTTTTTCTAGTTCTGTGAGAAGACATTGGAATTGCATTGAATCTGTAGATGATTTTTGGTACCACTTCAGGCTAGGCCTGGAGGTGTTGGGCACTAGTGGGATAAGGGGGCAGATGCAGCAGGCTGACTGGTGCAGAGCCTGTGTCCAGGACCAAGTTTAGAGTCTGTTTTACATATCTCATGCATGGGCTTGAGAGGTTGGAGAGGGTGCAGGCAGGCTAGGGTCAGGCAGACTCCTCAAGCTGGGTCAAAGCACAGTTTGTGTGGCCCAGGCTGGACCTGGAAGTTGGATATGGCTTGGGCAGGCTTGTATCCAGAAGACCCAGCAGGTTAGGCTGGCACTCAGAATGGGAGCCCAAGGCCAAACCTAGAGTTTGTGATTGGTTCAGGCCAGGGTCCCCAGACTCCTTTCTAGTTGGTTTGTTTGCTTCTTTAATATGAGTGCTTAGAGCTACACCCTGTCCTCTTGGTGTTGTCTTGGGTGTGTTTCAGAGGTTTTGCTAGGTTGCATTCTTATTTTCATTTGATTCTAGGCTTTAAAAAACAACTTTTGCACATTCTATTTTTAAAGATTTTTTAAAAACAAATTTGGTGTAGATGAGTGTTTTGCCTGCAGGTATGCCTGTACACAATGTGTTTGCCTGGTGTCCACGGAAGTCAGAAGAGGGCATTAGATCCTTTGGAACTGGAGTTGTTATGGGCATTTGTGAGCCACCATGTGAGTGCTGGGAATTGGACCCAGGTCTTCTGCAAGAATAACAAATGCTCTTAACTGTTGAGCTATTTCTTCTGTCCAGTTCTAGAAATTTTAAGTATCCTCTCCGACTTCTTCAATGACCCACTATTCATTTAAAACTGTGTTGTTCAGTTTCCAAGTAGTTTTTGTAATTTCTCTTGCTGTTAACTTCTTTTATTCTACTGTGAACTGATGGAAAACAAGGGATTCTATAAATTTATTTATGTATTTGCTAAAGATTGTTTTATAACCTATGATGCCATCAATTTTGGAGAAGATTCCATGTGCTGCCATGAAGGATGTGCATTGTCTGCTGGGTGTGATATGCTGTTAAATCTGATTGATCTATGTTATAATTTATCTCTGAAATGTCTTGACTTTAGTTTGGAAGAGCAGTCTAAATATGAGAGTGGAATTGTGAACTTTTCCTGTGTGTCAGGACTTTTATATGTTGCATTTATACCTTGTTGAGTTTATTTTATGAAAATGGGGTTTTAAAATTCGGTGCATGTTTATTTAAAATTGTTATTCCTTCTTGTTGGATTATTCCTTTTATTAATATATAGTGGCCTTCTTTAGCTCTTCTGTTTAGGTCTTATTTGAAGTTGACTTTATCAGGTACAAGAATAGCTTTGCCTGCTGTAGCTTCTGTTTGCTTGGTAGCTTGACCTCTATCTTTTGATAGTCAGGCTTTGGATGTTTTCTAAGTGTATTTCTTGGAGACAGATAGCTGTTCTTGTTTTTTAATCCAGTTGGTTAGTTTAAGTGTTTTTTTTTAAAGCAGTGAGTTGAGGCCATTTACATTTAATGTTATTATTGAGAAGTTTTCTATTCCTAAGAATTTGTTAGGTGATGTTCTGGTTTGCTGAATTACTGGTGTTTCTTCTGTCTGTTCCTTTTATGGAGTATATGCTGTCATGTGTTCATGTAGAGGAAACTTTCTTCTTCCCTGTATAATATTCCTAAATGAATGTTTTGCAGGGTTTGCCTGGTCATCATGCATTTCTTAATTTGTGTTTGTTTGGAAATATACTGACCTGCTAGTCAGTTTGAAAGGCAGCTTTGTTCATGATCACACCCTTGGTTCGCTGTTTCGTTTCAGAGCTCAAAATGCATTGTTCCATGCTTTCCTGTTTTTCAGAGTTCCTATGAAAGGCTTGAGGTTTTCCTGACGCTTATGCCTTTGTGTGTGAGTTAGTGTTTCTTTCTGTACCACTTTTAGTATTGTATACTTGACATCTTGACTATTAAATGTTGTGGAAAAGTTCTCTGGTAAGGTCTGTTTGAAGTTTAAATGCTTCTTGTGTCTAGATGTCTACTTCTATCTCCAGGTTTGGGAATTCGTCTGTTATAATTTCCCTGAAAAGTTCTATATTTCTTTTGACTTTATTTCAGTTCATTCCTCTATAATATGGATCATGTCTGGCCTCCTTAACATATCCTAACATATTCTAGAAATATTGATCATGTTTATTAATTTCCCCTATTATATATGTCTATGTGTATTATTGTCTCTAATTTGTCCTTTATCCATGAAATTTATCTTTCTGCATGATATTGTCAATTGATAATGTTTTCTGATATGATTTTTTTATTTTGTTGAGCATTTCTTTCATTTTAATTATTTCCATTTGATTCTATTTTTGGTGTTACAATTTCATTTTCCTCAAATTTTGAACATTTCTCCTCAAACTTAGTAATTGTTGCATTCACTTGGAGACTGTCTTGTTGAGACTTGACAGATTTCCTTAGTTCATTCATCTCTTTGAATCATTTATATGGTCATTAATTCTTCTAAAAAATAAGATTCTGAATTATTAGACATTTCAGCTATCTCTGTGGTTTTGGAACACATTCTAGGGATGTTGGGATAGGTCATGTGTCATGCTTTGTGTTTCTTTGTCATGTTTTACATACCTGATGGAATAGACTTCTCACGCAATTTTAACATCTCCTTCTTCCAACTTTATTTGATTGTTTCATTTTTCTGTGTCTGCTTTTTTTTAAACTGGTCTTCTTTCTTTCTTTCTTTCTTTTTTATTTTATGTGCATTGGTGTTCTTCCATGGGTGTCGGGTCCCCTGGACCTGGAGTTACAGACAGGTGTGAGCTGCCATATGGGTGCTGGGAACTGAACCCAGGTCCTCTGGAAGAACAGTCAATACTCTTAACTGCTGAGCTATCTCTCCAGACCCTTCTGTGTCTGCTTAGAGGGCTGTCTGCATGAAGTTCTGCTGTGGAGTGAAGAGAAGCTTGGTCCTGACTCCTGGCTGAGTCTGCTCAGGTGGCAGCAGGATCAGGGGCAGGGATAAGTAGGGCAAGCAGATGGAGTAAAAAATCTCAGTCCTGAAGTGAACTCTGATGCCATTGGAGTCCGAACCCTATCCCATAGTGGGCTCTGGAAATAGACCCAGATCCAGAGCTGAACTCAGACTGCTGGAGTCAGAACCTTGCTCCTACACTAACTCCCAGGACCACTAGAATCTGAGCCCTGCTTCTGAGGTAAACTATGAGTCTACTAGAGTCAAAATGATCTGTTTTATAACAGCTGTGTTGTGGCAGTTAGAAGTTTGTGTTCTGCAATGAATTTGTCCATCTTTCTGCATTGTCAGGTTTATGTGCATGGCATTATTCATAGTTTTCATCATCCTTTTTATATCTGTTGTGTCTGTAGAATGGCCCGTTTCATTCCTAATCTTGGTAATTTGTCTTGATTTCTTTCTCTGTCTTGCTAGATGTCTAGTTACTTCTTTGTTGCTATGATAAAAATACTCCTGACAAAAGCAACTTGAAGAATAAGGAATTTATCTGGGGGGGGTCACAGTTCCAGGGAATAATTAATGGTGGAGAAGGCATGGCATTAGGATCTTGAGGCAGCTGGTCACAGAGCATCCACAGTCGGGGAGCAGAGGGAGATGCATGCTGGTCCTCAGGTCACTTTCTCCTTAGATACAGTCTGAGATCCCAGCCTCAGGAAGGGTACCATCTTTGAGCAACCTAATCAAGATACTCCTTCACAAGCACACCCAGATGTCCTCCTCCCAGGTCCTTTTAGATTTTGTGAACTTGACAATTGAGATTAACGGTCACACGAGGATTTTGTCATTTTTCCTTATTTCATTGATTTTTCTCTAATAATATTGTTTATTCAATTACACTGATTTATGCTCCCATTTTATTACCTTTCTGCTCCTTACTTTAAGGTTTATTTTTTATCCCCATTTTGTTCACTATACATAGGTCCTTGAGGGACCGGCTTGTTGTTTAGAGACCTTTCTTCTCCTTTAACATGTGTGAATTCAGCACTTTAACTCTTCCTTTTCGTACTGATGTAGCCATGCCCCACAAATTTTGTGATGCTATATTTCCATTTGCATCCTGTTCAACATAGTTTATAAAAATTTTCTCTTGAAATTTGTTCTTTAATCTATGGATTATTTAGAACTGTTCTTAAATTTCAGATTTTTAGTCGTCTTCCTATTGTCTATGATCAGTTTCTAGATTGGTTTTACTATGTTTAGGTGACATACTCTGATGATGTTAATCACTGTACATTTGTTGCAGCACGATTTTTTTTTTGACCTATGTATTTCTTAGTACATACCCTATAGGCACTCTGAAGAATGCGAATTCTGTGGTTGTTGAGTGATCTATAATTGTCTACTGGATTTTATTTGATAGTGTTCAGCTCCTTTTTATTCTTGCTGATTTTCTTTTTATTTGTTCTCTTTTATGTGGGTTATTTAAAATACTAAACTGCTGATATTAATAGTAATAATGCATTAACTTCATAAAGTGCTTTCTAGTTGTCAAACAATTCTAGGTCTTTTGTTTGTATTACATTATTCAACCCTCCCAGCAGCCCTGTATGTTACATAGCATTATTATCCACATGTTGGTAAGCTTTAGAGAGGTTAAATGATGTACTGCTAGGGTTGTATAACTCACATGCACCTAAAATGCTATGTGATCTGCTCTATCAGAGCAGAGGGTTGATTTAACTTTTCTTGTAGTTCACTTTTGAGCAAGGATGCAAATGTCTCGGTGGTAGCTGTGCAGTAAGTCCCACTAAGGTGTGGTAGCCAGCCTCAAATGTGAGCCTTGGTGATACTTCCCTCTTGGTATTCATACCTTGTGTAATTTCTTTCTCTTGAGTATGCCTTTGATCTCATGTCTCCCCCTTCCAGTGGATGGAATTTGGCAAAGTGAAGGGAGGTCCCGTTTGAGACTTGATTTCAACATGACTCATTTCTAATTTGGGCATCCTTTCTTGTCCCCTCTGTCCCATTTGTTCTGAGGGAAGGCAGTCCATGTTCCAAGCTCCTTTAGGGAGAGAGACCCATGTGGCAAGGAACTGATATTAGGGGTTGACAGCCAATGAGGGGTCTAAGGTCCTCAGTAGCCATGAATGAACTTAGAAGCACATTCTCTCTCTTAATCCACACATTTTCATGACTGAGTCCCCAAGTGAACTCCTGACTGCAGCTCTGTAAGGGATCCCAAGCTGGAGGCATCCAGCTGAGCTCAGTGAGACTGCTGACCCACAGAAACTGAGAAATCAATGACGACTGTTTTAAGCTAATGAGTTTTAGGAAAATGTATCTAAGAAAGGGAGACTACAATAGCAAGAAGCCAGGCTTTGGGAACCACTGACAGATCTGGGTAAAATGTAAGAAAGGAGACTTATTCAGTATCCTGAATGTCTCCCTGGGAAGACATCACTTATAGGATTCTTCTGATCCAACAAGATGGCACCGCTATGCCTGTCACCAAGCATTTAACAAAAGGACAGAATTAGTGCAAAGGAGATGATGGAGTAATGCTTGGTAGCTTTAATCTATTTAAATCTTGACAGTCTTGTATCCCCTGTCCCCAAACCAGTATCAGTGGGGAAGGGAGTTTCAAAGACAGATGAAAATATTTTGCTTTAAATGAGCGAGTCATGTAAATATTGACTTGTAGCCATTGTCACCCAACGGCTGTCATCCCTTGTGGCCCCACTTCTCCTGCAAAGACATTGGAGGATGACTCCTAGAGCTCTTCTTGTCTGCTTATGATTATTACCTTGGTTCAGAATGAGAAATGTCAGGTGATAAGTGGAGGAACAGATGGCAGTGGTAACCAGAGAGAGTGAAAGAGAGGGAGGATTGTGGAGACACAGCCACAGACTGTGCGAAGTTACCTTGTACAGGAGGAAGGAAGGAGAAGCGCTCTCTTACTCATCTTTGTGGTGAAGAATCCTGATCTTATTTGAAGCTTCTTGCTCCTTTTTTTCTTGTTTGGCTTTATGGTACTACAGATCAAACCCAGGAACTTTATTTTTAAATTCCTTCTATAATACACAGAGCTATATTCTATGAACAATAGATGTTCCATACTTAACCATCTTTTCTCTTTCTGTCCCCAAATTTGAAACATCAGATATTCTTTTGTTAAAGTAAACACTTGAGTATTTGTTATATTAGTAGAGTGAACAATTTCTTATTCATGTTTGCATTTGTTTTTAGTGAGGTGGAATGGTGTTTAAAGGAATGTAGGTTATTCAATAATTTGAAGAAGAAAAGTTAGTACTGCTTATTTTGTAATAGCTATAAAATTAAGGATACTTTTGCAAGTTTGGTTATGGTAGAGAGAAATATGTTGCAAATTTAGTGCATCTGGACACTTGCGAAATATGAAATATATTCTGTAATGCCTATGAGAGCCCTCAAAGTCACAATTTCCACTTCAATCGGTGAAATATGACTGAAGTGCATTTGAGCACCCTTTGTATCCGTAATGGCTTCCTGTAAGTACAGGACTAGCAAACCCCCATTTCTTTAGGCTCCTTCCCTCTTGTTACCATTAGTTATTGGCTTTCTCTTAAGATTTTCCCTACCCCCACAAAAATAAAAAACCCCTATAAATCAAGCTTTAAGAAAGCTCCCAACAATAAAAGCCATTGCATTCTGGGAATGCCAGCCCTCTCAGTAAGGGCGCTCAGTGGGTTCAAGATTCAAACAGAGCATTGGGATATGCTTATAAGTCATCAGCTGTCAAAATCACCTTAAAAAGGAAACGGACACTGACAATGATCAGTCACAGATGCTAGGGATCTCTTGGTCTCCAAATTACAGCAGGTTTACAGCAGGAGGGAATGATTGGCCATTTGCTCACCTCGTTGCTGTTTTAGCATAGGTGAGGTCATTTTTGAAAGGGAGGCAAAATGACAGAACTTTCTCAGCTGAAGATAACAGAACAGCTGCTCTAGATCTCCACGAATTCCACTGTTAGACTTTTACTACTCATTTGCTGCTATGGCTGGTTCCTAATTTGCCTCAGATTCAGAAAAGTTCTGAACCCAGCTGTTTCTGTCTGCTTTTTGAGATAGCATAACATGTAGCGCAGGCTGGCCTTGAGCACTCTACACAGCTGAGGATGACCTTAAACTTCTGGTCCTCCTGCCTCAATATCCCAAATGCAAGGATTGTAGATGTGCAGCACCATGCCCAGTTTATGTGGCATTGGGGGTCAAATCCAGGGTCTGATGCATGCTGGGTACAGCAGGCTATCAACTGGATTCATCCCTAAAACCTTCCTACCCCAGCTTTTTAATTGGGGCAGATGGCTCTACCTTTGGAGGACAGAGGTAAGTTGATCCAGGGCCATGGAGGGCTTCCTAAACATGAAAGCACCCCGCAGAATCAAGGTATTATTGCCATTCAATCAGGTATTGCTGTTCTCAAATTCCCACTTTATTTCTTGAGCAGAATAAAAACCCATGGGACTCCTGACTAGCTGGAGCCGACACTCTGCAAAGGGTCTCACTTACTTCTCTTGCAAACCACTGACAAAAGGCAGGACCGATCCATTCTCTTGCATGAATGCCACAGTCTATCCAGACAGCTCTTTTGTAGGCTCCTGACTTTCTGCCCAGCTGAAAACAAGAGGATTCATAGTCACCAACTCAGGCTTTTATTTTTGGATTCACTGACCCGCATAATTTAATAAGGGCTCAGCATAATTCTTCACTATGGTTTTGTTTATTAGGTAACACATTAAAAAGATAAAGAGATTT
>CABHPP010001704.1:19564-63385 GCA_902168425.1 Peromyscus attwateri | reverse complement strand
TGAGTTCACACTGACAGCAGTGTGGAGGATGAGTTCACACTGACAGCAGTGTGGAGGGTGAGTTCACACTGACAGCAGTGTGGAGTGTGGGTTAGAGGATGGGTTCACACTGACAGCAGTGTGGAGGGTGAGTTCATACTGACAGTAGTGTGGAGGGTGAGTTCACACTGACAGCTGTGTGGAGGGTGAGTTCACACTGACAGCAGTGTGGAGGGTGGGTTAGAGGATGGGTTCACACTGACAGCAGTGTGGAGGGTGAGTTAGAGGATGGGTTCACACTGACAGTAGTGTGGAGGATGAGTTCACACTGACAGCAGTGTGGAGGGTGAGTTCACACTGACAGCAGTGTAGGTTAGAGGATGGGTTCACACTGACAGCAGTGTGGAGGATGGGTGGGACAAGGATGGGGACTGAAACACAAGTTCAGCATTGAGGTCACTATTGAAAAAGTCCAGGGAGAACAGATTCAGAGGTAAATTCAGGCAACAGCAGTGAAGACAGAGCAGAGCGGGAAAGAGTTTCAAAGAACTGCTAGCTTTCGATAGTAAATTGAAAGTGGGGGATTACAACATAGAAGAAAAATGTAGGGAGACACATTTCTAAGCTGGGAAGATAATGGTATCACGACAAGTCTCAGGAGCTTCCGTGGATATCTAGGTGAAAGTGTCCTGCGTGGATTTAAAGCTCTACAAACTAGATAGAACGATCTAGGATGATTTTAGCTCTGGGTCAGATGTGACCACTTGGGTGGAGTTTGTGGAGTGAAAGCAGAGCCGAGAGAAGAGTGGGAATGGCCAGAACCTTAGGAGCAGACGAGGAAAGAGGAGCCAGTGAACAACCTGGAGGATGGCTAGCCAGTGTAGACTGGGTCAGCACTGAGTCCACAGAGGAATTTTAAAGAAGTTCTGGGGGAAAAGGCCAGTGGATCAGCGTCTGAAGGAGAGGCAAGGAAGGAGATGGCGATCAGGTAAATGTTAGAAGCCTAGCTAAGAAGAGGAGAACTGGAGGGACAGAATGTATGGTTAACAGGGGGAGGCAAAGACTAACTTCTTCACATTTATCAAGTTTTGATTGGTTCATCGTAAGTAGCACCAGCCCATAAGCACCAAGAACTCTGCATCTCAGAAACAGTATCCCCTGGAATATTCAAAGACCATGATTAAACCTGGCTCAAAAATCCAAGGCAGTTTCCCTTAAGTTAGCAAGATGATTTTAAATATGAGACTGTGAAAGACATTTCCATTTCCTCTCACAAGTCAAAGGGAAGGAGATACATATTTGGTGTTAACATTTTATCCTTTTCACCTGTAAAATAAAGAGAGGCCTTCCTTCATACGATCTTCCAATAGAGAACACCCGAACGAGGCCTGGTTGAGTTTGGTTCAGATGGTGCATCCAGTTCTGAATCTGAAGGCAGATAAGGAAAACTTAGTCAGAGTCTCTCCCGACACACGGTCTTTTAGAGAGCACACCGTGACAGAAAGACAACAATGGCTTCAAATTCAAAGAACATACAGGGAGTAAAACCAGGAAGGGAACCCCACTGTCTGCTTTTAGTTTCCTTTAGGATACTTAAATGGTGATCTGTTTTCTCTCCTGACAGCCAGTAGTGTAGGTCTTCTTGTTGTTACCTCTTGAAAAGATACCTTTCGCTATCGTTACACCAGGATCATCATGGGAGTGTTTGACAGAAAACCGACTGATGTGCTCTGGCTTTTTTGTTTGTTTGTTTGTTTGTTTTTTCAAGACAGGGTTTCTCTGTGTAGCCCTGGCTATCCTGGAACTCACTCTGTAGACCAGGCTGACCTTGAACTCACAGATATCCGCCTGCCTCTGCCTCCCGAGTGTTGGGATTAAAGGAGTTTGCTGCCACTTCCTGGCATGGCTTCCTTTCGAAAAACTCAAATTTATTTCCATTTCTCCAAAGGTGTTAAAGAGGAAAAGAAAGGAAGAAAGAAAAAAAAAAAACAGCTTCTGATAAACCCTCCAAATTACTTGAGAGCCACTATAGTCTCACATATTGTAGTTTGAAAAAGAGCAGAAGCTACTGGGAAGAGTATTATCCACATTTAAGGTTATTCTGCTGGCCACTGGAAGGTATATTCTGCATAATTCCTCTAGAGGAGTGCATGCTTGCATCAGTCCATTCACACACACTTATCTGTCATCAGAGGAAGGCATATTTGAGATGATAAATAAGGTGCTGAGGAAGATAGGTGACACGTCTGACTTAAAAGCCCTGCAGGCAATAAAGAAGTCACATGGAAGTGTCCCACTGTTCCATGATGTGAGAGGGTCTGTGCTGAAAGAATATACAAATGTATTTTCGGAAGTACTCGTATTTCCCTTTTATTCTTATGTAATTTAACAAGCAGGAAATATATATGCACATACATGGCTGCATCTATTTTTGAAATTTGATTTTTTTCTAGAGTATGTCAATATCCTTTCCATACGTCAACTAATCTGAAACCTTTTAAGGCTTATAATCTCAAGCTTCTAGAAAGTATGCTGAGACATGGAAATATGCAAAAGGAATTTTGAAAGGGGAATTATCTTCAATGAAAAATACTCTTAATAATATAGTAGAGTCTCATTAAGTTTGTGTCTGGAATTCCTTTGTTCAATGTAGAGAAAACATGGAAGAATATATATCTTTTTATTCTGTGACAATTTCTCTAGTTGGAGGACTCTATTTGCCTGCATTGGGGAGGTAGTAGTGAACACAGTAGACACTTGGTCCTCATAGAACATGCAGTTTATTAGCACAGAGGGTATCAGTCAACCACAGTTGTAGCATGACCTGTGAATGGTGTCACATTTGTGTGCCACGGGGATACACTGGTATTTGGGGAGCAAAGGCTTCTATGTAGCCCAGCAGAACAGAAAGAATGAATTGCTTGTTTTAGCTAGAATGTGAAGAATAAAGGTAAAGACTAAATTTGAGTGTGGCAGTGAGGACAAGTTGATGTGAGTTTTCCATGTGGATTAAATGACTGTATGGGCAGAGGTCTAGAGGTGCCACTGATACAGCTGGCTGTTGGGAGGGCTGACATTTGCAAGGGTACAAGACTAGTATGAAAGCTACTATGTCCCTCAGCCAACGCACCACCCTCAAACTCTGGCCTACTATGTTCCCTCCACGGCTTTTTAGTTAAGGTCTTTCTAGCCCTGATTTTAACAACAATTACCTCGTTGTTTGTGTATTTCCCATGTCCTTTGTGGGGTTTATTAGGGGGAAGTAAGAGAGATGCAAATTATTTTGCTACTTCTTTTTATAAAGGTATTTTTTATTTTACGTGTATGTGTGCTTTGCCTGCATGTGTGTACATGTACTCCATGCTATAAACCATCTTTCTGGGGAGGCCAGAAGAGGGCATTAGGCTCCCTGGAAGTGGAGTTACAGACAGTTGTGAGCTGCCATGTAAGTGCTGGGACCCAAATGAACCAGGGTTCTCTGCAAGAGCAACAAGTGCTCTTTTTGGCCAAGACATCTTTCTGCCTCATTATTTGACTACTCCTTATTTAGCAGTAAAAGGACCGATGGAGAGATGTGTGAAGGATGGAGCCCAAAGTGCATAGTATTCTGTATGTCCTTCCAGAGCCTGTATCTGTTTTCACAATTCTCTCTACTCCTTATACCAAAGTGACAAAGATAAACTTGAAAAAACAAAACAAAATAAAAAACAACCCAACATTAAAAGGTCCCTTGATTACATACGTCTTCTAAGGAGTGATACACCTCATAGTTGTAGTCAGACAGGGACCTTCTGTTTCTCTGGGTGTGCAAGCTGTTTTCATTTTCCACAGCTTTCTGAAGATCTTCTATGAGGACCCTGGATTTGAAATAGCAGACATGATGAAGAAGTAAGCCAAGAGCACGCAAAAATCAGGCAATGCCAGAGGAGAATCACACACAGAATGAACTAGCATGGAAGTGTCCCAGTGTGAGAGAAAAAAAAAAAAAAAAAAAAGAGAGAGCAGAGGGTGCCATTTCTAAAAATACCGAATGTTGAGAAAATGTGCTTTTTCAGGAAACAAAAACTGTTAAAATAAACGTTATAATGAGTTTAAAGTGTAAAATTACAGTCAGATGTCCCTAAATAATAGTAGTGCTGTAATAGCAGCTGCTATGGAGTGACCATCTATAACCATGCAGCAGTAGCTGTGCATGCTCACTGCTTACCAGGGGCCAGACGCCATGCTACGTGCTTGATCCTCAGTAACAACCTTTGTGTTGGATTCTATTGTTTCCATCTTATAAATGAGGAGCCTGAGACTCTACAGGGTTAAGAATCTGCCATTGTTATTCTAACGCAAAGACAGAATCTGAGCTTGGGATGTGAACTCAAATTCTCATCTTGTGACCCCAAGTCCAATGTGGCATAATGGAAACGGAGCCATGGCTGCTCTGGACGCCCTCTCCACATCTTCTTTCCCAAAGCCTCTCTCTGCTCACATGCCATCATCCAGCATCCAGGAAGAGAGGTTGGGAGGAGCTTTAGTTCTTGAGAGGAAACTAACAAAGGTGGGAAAAGCTATCTCATTTCCCCACATACTGAGAATTCCACAGAAGAGAAGCTCTGTTCTGGAAACTGGATGCATTTGTAAGCTGGAGGCTGAGGCCAGCCCCGGGATGGCAGGCCCATTGCTGTGGTGGAACCAGCTTCAGGAAGAACATCCCTGTTGTTGATGGGGCATCTGAGCTTGAGTAGAGGTATGTCTTAAGAGTGTCACTGGCCACCACTCACTAGAATGGCACAGAGAGACGGGTACTCTGTTCATCTGCAAGATTTCCAGATGTTAGAGAGACCTTTGGTGATTGTTCTCACTGTGGCAGGTGCCTTAAAAGCTTTGTTTTTTAGATCTTATTGTCCAAAAAAGAACCTGCTGCTTACAGGGTAAATTCCATTAAAGAACACGTGGTGGCATCTCTAGGTGACATTTAGGCTAATCTATGTAAGTCGCTTAATGGAAAGAATTATCATGTACTGAATACATATTCTTTGGTCCCTAAGTAAAAAAACAATTTACTTAGGCATCAGGCACCAAGGACTGACTGACTTGTCATTTCATGAGTACCCCACTGCAGACTGAACACCTAATCAGAAATGGACTACTGACTTATTCCTTTTGTTTTACTTTTGTGTTTTGCTGTTGGAAACATCAGATGAGGCAAGGTGGCAGAGGATTTCTTAGTTTTCTTGGTAGCTGTGGTAGCTCAAAACTGTGGGTGCCATGTAACTGGTCAAGCCAAACATCTTCACTGTCCACAGTTGTCTTCTCCCCGGAGATAGGAAGTTATGGGGATTGGGTGCATGGCCTAAACCACTGCAATATCACTGAGGCAGATTTTAGGAGTCAGTAAGAGCTATGTCAACATCTAAGGTTCCTTGTTCTTGGAGAGAACTTGGATAGTCAGGAAGGAGGTGGGTTTGATTAGGAGAGATATAGTAATAAACTTTCCATATTCCAGGGGCTGCAGGCAAACTTCAGGTGTGTCTACCTCCTGTGGACTTCCTTTCTGTCCTATAAATGAAGATTAGGTAGTCTGCCTTATCCAGCACACTCCATGAGGAAATCTTTTTGAACGCCCAACTTGAAAGGGTCTCGGGGGTTGGGCCCCTTGTTACAGAGACTTCAGCAAACTAGCACAGGCCTCTGGAGCCACGGAGACTGGGTGTACTGCAGGCTTTAAGAGGCCAATCTTAAATTAGAGAACAGTTGTAATATGGAAGCCCAGCCCCATTGTCTTGTCAAGCAGTTGAGTAGAAACCAGCTGGTTCCAAAATGACCTTTCTAAACCATTGTATTTTGTTAGTTTTATGGCTGATTGTGATTCTTATTACATTTATTTATTTATGTGTATGTGTGTGGATGAGTGCTCACTGCAGTGTGTGTGTGTGTGTGTGTGTGTGTGTGTGTGTGTGTGTGTGTAGGTCAAAGGTCAACTTGAGGCAGTTGTTATCTTCTTCCACCATGTGGGTCCTGGGGCTTGAACATAGGTTGTCAGGAATGGCAGCAGGCTCCTTTACACATTAAGCCATCTTGCTGGTCCTGGTTGTGATTCTTATCTCAACTGGGCACAGCCCTATAATGGTGACAAGAACTATCAAAACTTTTTCAAATGATGTCATTACTTAATGTAAAACTACCTACCCCCCAGTTCCCAGGCTAGGGGAGGGCTCTCAAAATGGAAATTGCATTGCCAATTTTTACAGGTATTTATAAGTGTCTTTTTGTAATAGCAGAATGAGTCATCTCATTGAGAGGGTTGACCACCCAGGGGCCAGAAACAATGAGTCACATTACTTCTGCCTTACAGATCACTATAGCGATACATTCTGTACAGCTATACAGAGTAAATGATAATCTTTTGAAAATACCCTAGGCTACAATAATAAAAGTCAATTAAAATGATTTCTACCTACTGTGCCTACAGAATTTAATTGACTCTTATGTGTTATTATCTTGGGACTAACAAAATGAGTAATTTTAAGTGATTGTTCTTCATGAGGAAACAACTGATTTAAAACACTTATTTTTCCCCTTTATTCTCCGTGACATGAAGTGTGATATTTTTTTCTATTCCAGTCCCACATGAACTATAGTTAATGGCAGAAAATATAGACTTGTTAAACTAACTGGTATGTTCTTTTCTACTGAACAATAATTAATGAAGCATGTGAGTTGTTACTGTGCACCTATAGATATAATTACCAAGCTCTTTCCCACTAGGCATTCAGAGTATCAAAGCACGCCTTCTGAGCTATGAAGTGAAGAAAATGTGAGTGATATGAACAATAGTTTTCTGCACAGACTATTCTAGAAGCTCAGACCAAACACCTTCCTACAAGAAGCATGCCAGTGCTTTAATAAGCCGGGGATATTTTTCCATTTGTGTGACCTTGATCTTGTCACCAGCCACAGACTTTCTTTTCTAGGATTCATAACTTTCCTTAGCCCACGTTTAACCTACATTTTGTCAGAACGGCCTTCCTTCTTGTCTGTCCCCTCAGGCACATTATGTGTGATTCTAACGTAAAGACCTTCTCACTTTCCTTGATTCTTCTGTGTTCTCCCACAGTCTCTCCTAGAATCTCCCCTGTCTTTATCCAGACTAGATACTCCTGATAAACCCTTGAACAGGTATTCACCGGGATCCTCCCCTTCCTCACCGCATCAGCTTTCTACTCTCCTGTCCACCAGACCATCAGCCTCTACAAATGTTATATTCTCCTCTCAGCAGCAAGCAGTCTGTTGGTTCTTACTTCTGTTTTCTCTTGGCAACATCCTTTAGAATCTGCTTCTCGACATCTTATAAAGAATTTTGTTTCTTACTTCAGAAAACCACCAGTTGAGTTTTCTTTCAAACTCGCCTCTCTACTATCTCTTTTTTTGGCAGGGGGTGGGGGTAAGGGAGGTGGGGGTGGGAGGGGTGGGGTGGGGGGGTGTCGGTGGGGGACCGGGATCTTGCTTTGTGGCTCAAACTGGCCTTGAACTCACTGTGTACTCCAGGTTGTCTTAGAATTTGTAATCCTCCTGCCTCAGTCTCCAGATTACTGGTATTACAGGCATCTACAGTGAAGGCTGGCTCTATTATCTGAAACTGACCCACATTTATTCCTTCTATGTTTTAGGAGATGAAGTCTATTTCCTACTGTTCACAACGCTTCACCTAGAGCCGTCTGAATACCCACGTCTTTTCACATCTGTCTGCTCAGTCTCTTCCAAGCTAGAAAACTTAGCGTCTTCCTCTGACTTCTCTCTTTTCTACCCTCCAACCGAGAGAACAGCCTGGGTAGTTTTACCCCTCGAAGACTGGAAGCCTCCGCCTCCGCTTGCTCTCTGGACTGTTTTTGTCTTCGGCCATTGCAGTTCCATCCACAAATACAGGGCACTTTTGCTTCTATCCTCCAGGGGGCAGCACCTCCCATAGCAGTCTGGGCTCCTCCCCCCATGCGGAAAGGATCCTTCTTCCCTCTGCATACTTTCTCTCTGCCACCTCCTCTGCCCCCCCCCCCTTTTTTTTTCTGACACTGGCCCTCGGTACAGCCTTCCTTTGCTTGCCTTGTCCCCCAGGTCTGGCAGATGCCCAGTCTTATCCTGTGTTTTCTGCTGCTAACCAGGTTCCTGCAGGAAACCATTTCATTTCTGCCTTCCCTTCGGCTGTTTAGCATTGCCAAGTGTCTCCTCTTTCTTTATTCAGTAAGAGACTGTGTTGGCATTGATGACTTATTTTGCTAGCAGTGAAATAAGGTGTCTTTGTGGTTGTTCCTTTTCCGCATTAGACAAATAAGTTCTTCAAAGATGATATACACACTTTTATTGCCTCCCCTTCAGAAGTTCTTGATAAACAACCTGGATATAGTCACCATTCAATTGCCTTTAGTACAAATAAAATTTGTAGCAAATAAAAAAGAATGCTTACTTGTACTGGATGTGGGCTTCCTGGAGGAAGGCTAACAGGGTTCTGGAAGCATTTTGGGGAATATGGACATCCGTGACTGTCCCCTCTGACACATAGGAGATACTGCTGGGCTGCCACAGGTCCACCTATAGTGCAGGAACCAACCTATAATTCATATGTAGTGTGGGTGGGAAAATCCATGTCACCATGGCAAGTACATTACCTTGTTTGAATACAGTAATGGCAAACACATGCAGAGTAGACTCAATGCTTACACCTCCAGGGTTAAATCTGATCTGGCCTGAATTTGTGCCCTGAACTTTATCAGAGTCATAGAATTTGATGTTAATTCACAGCACATTTAAGTCACAAGGTAAAAAAAAATTGGGTGAAGTTTTAAAATTCTTCTTTTACATTTATTGTATAAATATTTGAATAACTTTAAGAAGGAGAAAGATACAAACCATCCCCTTTCCTGCCACGTAAGGAAATTGTGGTTCATGCATTGGTAGCCCTTCCCACTACGTGTACAGTGCTGAAATAGAGGAGACAGGCTTTCACTGTGGGGACAGAGTCTACTTGCTTTCTCTGAAGCAGCTGATCCCTTCACTAGCTTGCAAGGGCAAATCTGAGCCAGCTCACAAACCAGTCCATGGTTGTGAGCAAACAGAAGTGTGGGGCTGGGAGGGCTGCTGGAAGGTCATTCTGTCCATCTGTCAGCCCTGGGCAAGGACACAGCTAGGTCTGTATCACACTGTCCCCAGTGATGGTCTTCAGAAGGGAGACAAATCTTAATTTAACTCAGCCATGTCTAACAAGATTGTCAGGCATTTTCTTCATCCTTTATGCTAATGCATAGTTTCATTTTTTGTTGTTGTTCCCTTCTTTACTGAGGCTGGTTCCTTCCCTTTATAAGAGGCTTACTGGTACTACCTCCACTCAGCTTTGTATATTAGAATCCTTTAACCAGACTTGTCATGCCTTTAACCCATAGCAGGACTTGATTTTTTGGTAATAAGACTAACCATTTGCTGTCAAAGGGTACAAGGAAATTCCACTTTGTCAAGGGGCTGGAGAGCTATAGGTACACAAAATGATAAGAATCATCACTCTGGGCATAAGTCTATAGATGCTATTTTTTGAGATATGTGCTAAAATAGAATCCTCATCCCACAAAAAAGAGTGTCTTGTGCACTGGAAAGTACCGTGGAAATAATAAACTATAGGTGAGGTCTAACACTAGAACTCTAACGTCACTGAGAGTGGTGGGCCACACCTGTAACTCCAGCCATTTGAGAGGCTGAGGCAGGAGGACCATGAATTTGAGAGCAACCTGGGCTAGACCCTGTCACAAACAAATAAGCAAACAACAATAACAACAAATCCCTAGGTTATCAGAAAGCATTTGAACTAATGGGTAATAAACAAATGTATAAAATCAGGAATCTGGCCACATCAGGTTTATAAGATTTCAGGACATATAAAAATCAGTGGTAGTTTTTGCTTCTTTAAATTTTGAAGCTAGCCTCAAGGTTTCATTATAGAATATGCATGCATACATGTAATTATACTTTGTTCTCATCCATTCCCTTTCCACACTATCTTCCTTGAATCCCCCTGCTTCTTCTTGCTGGCCCTCTTCCTTTCCCCAAATAGTTGTCCCTTCTGCTTTCATGTTACATGTATTCTATTTCGCTCTAACCCCCTCCATAAGACGCTTTCTTACTCTCTCATGATCCCCCCCTTTTACTCCGAGTACCTATACCCCCCAACCTCACATATATAGTTTTTTTTTTAATATGAGAGCATGTGGTATTATTCTTTTTGAATCTGGTTTACTTCTCTTAAAATAATGATCTTCAGTCTCATTAATTATTCTATGTGTGCCATGGTTTCATTTTCACTCATGAAAATTTATTATTTTTCATTTTATTATGAAAAAAGTCTTATTGTGTTTACATGACATGTTTTCCTACCCATTCATTTGTTTGTGGGCATCTAGTCTGGTTCCATTTCTTAGTTGCTGTGAGTAGCCGTCTCTGGGGTGTGTTGCTGTGGAGTCTTTTGGGCATATATGCGGAAGTGGTATAGCTGGGTCGTTTGGGAGATCTAGTTGAGGTTTTCTTTTCTGGAACTTCCACAGTAATTTCCATGGCAGCTGCCTAAGTTTACATTCTCAAATATATAAGAAACCCCAAAGCTTAACACCAGCCACCATAGTAAAAGAAGAAACACAGTTAAAGGCTGGGCAAATGATCTGAATAGATGCTTCCCAAAAGAAGAAACACAGATGGCCAATGAATGGTTCATATCCAAAGGAAATGACATCAGCATGACAGATCAGCATGACAGGGATGCCTATATCTCCATGTTTGCCACAACACTGTTACAGCAGCTAACACTGATTCCCCTCAACAGAGGGGTGGATAAGATGTCCCACAAGTACACAATGGGATGCTAGTTAGCCAGAAAGAAGAATGAACTCTGTTACTTGCAGCAAAATGCAGGGAACTAAAAGATACTGTGTTAAGTGAAGCAAGCTATATGTGGAAGTTAACAATGCCACCCTAAATGTGGAATAGTGATTATTAGGGACTAGGAAGAATGTGGGGGATGGATAAAGTGGGGTGCCAGAACAGTCATGTAGAAGGAGTAAGTTCACCGTTTCACAATACAGAGGGTGAGTACAGCTTGCAATACCTATTCTATACTTTATGAAGATCTAGAAGCGAAATGAAGGGCTCCAAACCTGAACTGATGAGAGCGAAGTGCTACTTATTCCACCTTGATCAGTGCACGTTGTACACATGCACACTGAACCCCATTAATATGTACATTTAATACAGGCACAAAAGTTAAGCAACAGATATGTGTTATCATTGCTATTTGAAATGTGAGGAGTGAGATGTAGCTAGAACAAAGTTCTACTTGATGTTTCCAGTTAAGATGAAGATCAGCCTGGGACTGCTTACTCGGGAAGAGCTGAGTGCAGGGATGGATTTAAGGATTCAGGATGGGGAGCAAGACATAAAATCGAGATGATGAATAGAGCAGGGATGCTCCCTAGCACACAGGCCAGCAGCTGGATGGGAAGTCGCTAGAGTGACAGGCGCAAGTTCAAGCTCCATGCTTGAGTGCATGTGTGACGTGGTGAGTTCCCTAACCTCTCCGGCTCTCACGTTCTCTGCTGGCAAAATCAAACTGATGAGCTAATCCACTTGACAAACAGTGCTTAACAATGTAAGTCGCTGCTATTTTTGTTGTAATGGAAATTGGGAAGATTGTAGAAAATGGATTACAAGGGTGAAGCCTAATGCTTGGCAACCTGGGTGTGAAGATCAAATCAGCCATTTATCCCAACTCTCTGTGTCTTAGTTTCTCAATTTATAAAATGAGATGGTGAACAGTTTATTTTTCATATATATTTGAGATACAAGTGAATCAATACGTGTAGAATGCTTAAAATTGTGCTTGACGCCATCAGGCATTCATGAAATGATAAAGGATTTAAAATCAAAATATTCTAATTCAGTCTGTCTCTAACTCCATGGTTTTCCTGGCCCCTCTACTGCATTGTTTTTAGCCTGGACTCTATGAGAACGGTCCCACCTGTCTGTCAGTCAGTCCCCTGGATGATTTTACAGCTGGTCCAGGTGTCACTAGGCTCTCAACTTCCCACAGCCTCAGGGTAATTCTTGTGTTATGTGCGTGTGTGTGTGTGTGTGTGTGTGTGTGTGTGTGTGTGTATAGTGTAGGCATTTGCCATGTCCCTTCAACTTGTGACAGATTGCCTGTCTCCCAGCTACCCAAAATAACACACAGAGGCATGGAAGAGGACTGTCCTGATTTACTATATTTACTCTAATATTTTGTTGTTCTGAAAAACTGTTAGCTATTAAGAGTGCATTTCCTGGACTGGTCATAAGTGGGGGAAATGAGGGGCAAGGGTCCAGGGAAAGAGAGCTTGGGGGAGCGGGAGACCCCAGCTGGATCAAGAACAGAGAGGGAGAACAAGGAATAGGAGACCATGATAAATGAAGACCACATGAGAATAGGAAGAAGCAAAATGCTAGAGAGGTCCACAGAAATCCACAAAGATGCCCCCACAATAGACTGCTGGCAATGGTCGAGAGACAGCCCGAACTGACCCACTCTGGTGATGGGATGGCCAAACACCCTAATTGTCATGCTAGAAACCCCATCCAATGACTGAGGGAACCGGATGCAGAGATCCATGGCCAGGCACCAGGTGGAGTTCCAGGAGTCCAATTGGTGAGAAAGAGGAGGGTTTGTATGAGCGAGAATTGTTGAGACCAAGGTTGGATAAAGCACAGGGACAAATAGCCAAATGAATGGAAACACATGAACTATGAACCAATGGCTGAGGGGCCCCCAACTGGATCAGGCCCTCTGAATGGGTGAGACAGTTGATTGGCTTGATCTGTTTGGGAGACATCCAGGCAGCGGGACAGGGTCCTGTGCTCATTGCATGAGTTGGCTGTTTGAAACCTGGGGCTTATGCGGGTCGCTTGGCTCAGCCTGGGAGGAGGGGACTGTCCCTGCCTGGACTGAGTTTACCTGGTTGATCTCAGTCCTCCGGGGAGGCTTTGCCCTGGAGGAGGTGGGAATGGGGGATGGGCTGGGTGGAAGGGGAGGGGGCGGGAGGGGGGAGAACAAGGGAACCCGTGGCTGATATGTAGAACTGAATGGTATTGTAAAATAAAATAAAAAAAAAAAGAGTGCATTTCACAGGAAGTGTGTGTGTGTGTGTGTGTGTGTGTGTGTGTGTGACTATATGAGTATAAGACACATGTGTAGGTACCTGGAGAAGCTGTAATAGGGTACCAGATTCTTAAGAGCTGGAGTTATAGGTGGTTGTAAGCTCTCTGACATGGGTGTTGGGAACCAAATAAGTCCTCTGCAAGAGCAGAAAGTGCTCTTAACCACCACACCATCTCTCCAGCCCTTCCAACCATATTTTTTGGAGACAGGTGAGACAAGGTCTCTCAGTGAACTTGGAGCTCAGTGGTCAGCTAGATTGGTTGGCAAGAGAACCCAGGGATCCTCTTGTCTTCAGCACCCCCCCAACCCTCTATCTTCCTCACTGCCAGGACTTCTGGGCTTTTTTACATAGGTCCTGGGGATACACTCTCATGCCCACATGATTGTAGAGCAAGCACTTTACACACCAAGCCAGTACCCAAGCCCTCACTGGGAGGGTTTGTGAGAAAACTCGCTACTATCTCAGTGTTTGGGTAGTACTTGATTTAATTTGCATAATCATATTAATTCAGCATTAAGACTCACGAAATCTTAATATACTGGAGAGTGCCTTTTCCTGTTTACTCTTTAAACTGCCTTTTTGGTCTTGCCCCATTTATCATTCTTGAATTTTCTTTTAGAATTTTTGCCTACTGTCTCCCGGGAAGCTTCTTTGACTGCCAAGTTTAGATCAAGCACCTTTGATATCTGCTTTTGTGGAATTCTGCTTCTTCCATAGTCTACAGTTTTTAATTGTATTTCATTTGCATGATTGCTATGCTCACATCCCAGGGCTGCATTAATAAGTTTTAAAAACTGGGTACTTTTAAATCAATCTATTCTTTGGACCAATATTACAGTATTGGCAGGATTGTGCTCCCTCTGAAAACTCTGGGCAGCATCCATACTGGCCAGTTCCAGCTTCTGGTGGCTTTGGGCATTCTTTGGCCTATGGGGATGTCACCTCAATCTCTGCTTCTGTTTCCACATGGGCTTCTGATCCAGGTCATCTTTTCTTCTGAGGATACTTGTCTTTGAACTTTGAGCCATCTGGATACTCCAGGGTGATCTCATCATGAGAGCCTCAAATATTCCTGATCACATCCTCAAGCTTTGATTAGGAATGAGACATCTTTTTAATTGAGAATTTCATATATGAGTATTGTATTTACATCTTTCTCTTCTTCCCATTCCTCTCTCCACTTCCTCACATCTCTCTCCCACTCCTCAAATTCATGTGTTCTTATTCTTTAATTATAATTGTTATACACACATGCACACACATACATACACACACATACAAGCACAGACACACACACACACACACACACACACACTCACACACATACACACTCACACACACATTTTATAAACATAAACCGCTGAGACCATTTAGTATTGCTCATATGGGCTTAGGGCTCACTTCTTGGGACTGGCCAGTCAGAGAGGACTGACTGTCCTCTCTTACTGCTAGTTGCCTGTAGCTCTCCTTCTAGGGGTGAAGCCTTGTGAGAGTTCCCCCATATACATTGGCATATCAGTTAGGGTTGTCATTTTAAAGGCCCTGTTTAGATAACCATGTTTTTGGGATCTCCTGAGTGCAGCCTCCCTGTCATAGACAGAAGGTACCATCTCTTTGAAGACATCTTGTCCTGGTCCCCTGGTCCTTACAATGTTTCTGTCCCCTTTCCTGTGATGTTCCCTGAGCCTTAGGTGTAGGGGTTATGTTGTCAATGGATCAACTGGGACTGGCTGTCCTACAGTCAGTTCTCTGCGTTTTGACAAGTGTGGCTTTCTGTAATGGTCTCTGTGTGCTGTAAAAAAGACTTCTTCAGTGAGGGGTAAGAGCTGCACTTACCTGTGGATAAAGGATAGGTATTTAGAATGCAGTTGGGCATTATATGGTTTATGTCTCTTTTGGGGGCTCCTGTTTTCCCCATCATCTCTGTAAGAGTGGGGACTGTGGCACCTCACCCTCCCATTATTATCTCCCCAGTGTGTAGGCCAGGGCCTAGTACTTGATAGGCACAAAATAAATATGTTGTAGATAGGGTTAATACATCTATTTTCTCTTTAAGGTGTATATATATATACATATATATATATATTTATTCATTCATGTATATATATTTATTCATTCTTTGGGAATTTAATACATGCATATACTGTATTTTAATTTATACCTACCCACACCCACTCCTGTCTTTTAATTCAACTATAAGCTATCCTTAAGATTTCTCTACCTTACCAAGATGTTGAGAAAGTGGTCCACTCATTTTATCCACATCTCCTATGAATGATAAATTTTTGCTTTTGATGTTGTTAATATTTGAGTACATTCATAGACTATGACACTTCTTAGTTCATAGTATGGTGGCATTCTTTATGGATGACTGTCAGGCCACTTCAGTTATAGAGTAAAGGAACTGTGTAAGGGGTGTTGTGTGTGTGTGTGTGTTACTTGTCCTTTTTCTGCTGATTATAACATTTTAACATACTTGGGCTGCTGGATGGGAAACTTGGCCAGGGATTATGATCTATGAGCCAAAGACATGTTGAAAGTGGTTGGAATTCTACTAATTTTACCTCCTTCCCCTTTATCTTTTTTTCTCTGAGTGGAGAAGCAATATCTACTCCCCTGAAACAGTTTCAGTAATCCCAATTACACCCACCCCCGGCTCCAGAAATTCAGGCAGCTAAATCTTCTTAAATTGATTTTTTTTAATTAAGGAAAATGAAAACATATTAAGAAGTAATTAGTCATTAAAATAATAATTTTAGTTAGTTGGGGCCTAGCTTGGCCTAATTTTTTAAATTGTTATATCATAATATTTGAGACTGGGTAATTTATAAGCTAGAGCTTATTTTGGCTCACAGCTCTGTGAACTGATTCAGAAAGGGACTTTTACGTTGCTTTAATTCATGTCATAAAGCAGCAGAGACCTGGGTACCCAGAGATGAGGCAACATACAAGGTGTAGGTAGTTTGCAGAACTGCCCACCACTATGGAAACAAATCTGGCCCCAAAAGAACTCATGCAGCAACAGGAATTAGTGTGGTCCTACAAGAGTTAGGAGGGGCTAAGCCACCCATGAAGGCACCTTTTCAAGGCCTGGCCACCGTCATAGTCCCCACTTCCAAACACTGATATTTTAAGGCATTAAGGTTCCAACACATGAACTTTGGAGGAACACGTTCAAATGGCAGCAAGGGCCAGTAATAAACAGATCAGTCCAGAGAAAAACATTGCTTATGATTGCAAACTTTGGTGGGATCTACTAATGTGAATGCTAGTCCCCAGGTAGACATTATTTCTACAGCACTAGGTGAAAACAAGAAGGTTTCCTGAAGTATTGTTTTGTCATATGATTTTCCCTATTCCTTCCACCAAATACCAACCTCCACAGTTGGATGGGGTTATTCATCAAAACAAGGCATGCATATTGGAAGAGAAATAAAGTCTTAATATTTTTCCAAACTAGTCATTTTTGTTTCGTTTTGTTTTTTTGAGACATGGTTTCATGTGGTGATATATTGTGTCTCCCAATATATTGTGCACCCTAATAAAGCTTATCTGAGGATCAGAGGAAAAAGCCAGCCACTATATTAAACATAGATGTCAGGTAATGGTAGCACATGCCTTTTGTCCTAGCATTTGGGAGGCAGAGATCCATGCAGATCTCTGCGAGTTCAAGGCCACACTCGGAACAGAGCCAAGCGTGGTGGCACACGCCTTTAATCCCAGCACTAACCATAGAGGTCTGGAGGTCTGTACAGACAGACAGGAAGTGATGTAGCTGGGTGGAGAGAGGGAGTGAGATGGCAGAACAGAAAGGCATATAGGTGTGGTTATACAGGAAGTAGGTCTCTTTGGAAGCTAAGGAGTTGGTGAGGCGAGGTTGGCTGTGGCTTGTCCTATTCCTCTGATCTCTCAGTTTTTCACCCCAATATCTGGCTCTGGGTTTTTTATTAATAAGACGGTTTAGCAATTCGTCTTACAGTTTCACTATGTATCTCTGGCTAGTGTGAACTCACTCTGTAGCCCAGGCTGGTCTCAAACTCACAGAGATCCATCTACTTCTGCTTCCCAAGTTGCTGGGATTAAAGGCGTGCGCCACCATGGCTGACTTTAATTTTTACATTCAATTATTTTAGAAGAGCATTGGAGGCATGCAGTCAATGATGTCTAGGGTACATGTGTAGTTAACAAAAAGTTAGGTTTATTGGTTTGTTGTAGTCAGAACAATTCAACACAGGGAATGATGGAGCCTTAGAACTTGGAGGATCTTGAGCTGCCCTGGGGTGATCTTGTGTAGGGTTTAAGGAAAGTGGGCCTTTACTCTGCACTGAATGCTTCTGAGTGGGGGCATTAACTTTGTTATCTAATGTCTTAATTTTATCTAGCAGATGGGAGGAATAAAGTGGAGCAAGAGCTTGAATAGACAGAGAAGGAGTATTCTCATCAATTAGCCAGGCATGTCTTTGTCATTCTGCTATAGATAATCATTTTTACTTTGGTCCATGTTTAGGCATGCTAAGTATGTTCTTGTTCATTTTATTTCTTGGTGTACCCAGTGTAGGCTTTTCTAAAGGTTTATGTTCACCAGAAGAACACCATGTTCCAGTTGAGGTGGCCAGACTGGCTTTTCCCTTTCTAAAGATAAGATAATCACTGATATACTTAGGCCATGTGATAACTAATGGCTATCAGATGAGCAGCATTAGGTCATGGAGTCTTGGAAGTGATTTGGGAGCTATGGCATTTGAGTTTGTGGAATGACAATGTAGACCTGCATGACTCCACCTAAAAAGAATTAACAATCAGTTACAATAGACTCAGTATTCTGCGTCTTTCTGTAGTACTACATAATTTGACTTTTTCATGGACATGATCCAGTTCCAGCTCAATTTCTGCCCTGCAAGTAAATATTTGAATACTTACAAGTACTAAGGAAAGGCCCCCAACTTTCTCACTAAAGATTCCAAGAACTTAGCTGCCACTCACAAAGCTTATTAGAAGAGGGAACTGATAGTTGGCTATTTTTTCCTGGCTTCATAGAACCCTATACCCATAATGTGGAAGAGTGGCACACATCTTTAATCTCAGGGCTCTCAAATTCCAGGCCGGCTGAGGCTACAACAGTGAGACCTTGACCTCCCATCCCCCCAAAAAAACAACGAACAGTAACAAAGCAACAACACAAATCCAAAACAAAACTCTGTACCCAAGAACACACTGGCATTTGTTAGTCTGATTCTGTAAAGGAGTGAATGGACATAATCAGAGACCACCTTGTTAAGTCCATGTGAAAAGAAGAGCCCCTGGGTTTTATCTCATCATGTAACCAAGATTCCCCTCAATCCCCTTTTGATGATTTATGATTTTTAACAGTAAGGACATGTTCATGACATTTGATCACCACATTCAACAGAATTTCATTTGGTATTCTAAACAATAGTATGATAATATAATTACATTTAAAATTCTGAGCCCAATCTGGGCTTTAATAATGAAAACCACTCTGGATTTTATTATGCATTTCATCTTTCAGATGCTGCCTCATGAATTCTCCTATGTAACCAAAGAAATCAAACAAAACTTATCTCTAGTTTAATGAAAAAAATTCCTTTTGGGGAACAAAAGATGATTACTCCCTGACTGACTCTATTTAAACTTTGATACTTCTTATCTCTGAACCTTGATTTTCTTAATTATCATTAATGAGGTTGTTGAAATACACGATTTACAAGTAACCCTTAAACTCTGGAATTCTGTTAGGTTTGGCATACTCTAGGGAGTATAAAAGTTTATATTCCTTAAAAGAATATCTCTCAAATTACTCATACTTCCCCCCTTTATCTAAAAGTCAGAGAGAAGTCTCTATCAATGATTTAGCGTAAGTATCCCCTCTTAGCAATCAGTTATTATTGGCTGATAGGTCCCTGTTGATTAATAATATATGAGCAAGATAATGATTCAGTTTTTTAAAAATTTAATTGCTGCCCCTTTACTGAAAAGCATGCTTCTTTTTTCCTCAAACAACGAAGATGAAGTGAAAATCACCACCCCATTTTCCTCCACAAACTGAGCTGATATGGAAAGTCATCGAGAGCTGGGTGATAAGGGAACTGGATGATCATTCTGTGCACAATTCCAAGGACCTGGAGATCGGTCTGCCTCACAGTCATCTGTGAGAACAGGCTGACTCTCAAAGGTTACAGCTATGGTAACCACCACACATTTATTCACTGTTTACTGAAAACCTTTGAAATCTCAGTCATTGAGCTAAGTGTGGAGTTTGCAAGATTAGTAAGATATAGCTCTGCCCTTAAGAACCAAGCCAATACCACACACGTTGTGATTAATCTACAGAGGGAAGATACATAGAGTTCTATCTTATTTGGGGAGGTGGTTGCCTAGGAGAACTGCTGCCAGTATATAACAATGAATATGAGTAGGAATTAGCTTGGTAAGATAGAAGGAAGGGTGAGTGAGAAGCATCCTTCTAGGCAGAAGTTTCTGGATCAGGGATAGAAGAGGAGGGACAAAGAGGGTTTTCTTACAGTGTTGAAGTTTACTGAGCCTTGTGATTCTGAAAAACAATGATGGCTATGTTAATCCTCTTGCTCCATTGTCTTCCCCATGTGACTCAGAATCATCGACTCCCCTCATGGGTCCTTATCACCAACCCAGACATTCCAGATGCCTATGTTTGCTTAACAAGTAGCTGAATTTCTCACACCCGGTGGCCAATCTGGCCAAAGTTCTTGCTATCATGACCCAAGTTTTAGTTATGCTTCATTTCTAGGTCTCTGAATTTTCATCTGTCCTCAGCTTGGGTTAGCATTAATCCATAAGAGATTAACTGATCTTAGGAGATGGGATCCTTTGATCCACTGTCTGGTCGAGTTATTCTCACCTGTTTGTCCTTCTTACTGACACTCGGATCTTTCTAGCCTTGTTACATTCACCTCTAAAAGAAACACCTTCTGTTGATTTGTAGTTGTGTAGGACTGAAGGTTAGGTGTTGCTCTGCTGCAGCAGTCTGTTTCTTTCCTTTCACAACAGTCCCTTTGATTGGTCTCCATCCTAAAGTTTGGATTTGGTTTTGATTTGACGGAATAATGCAAGAGCATGCTCATGGTTTATTTGGCAAGTTGCAACTACAGAAGAAATTCTTATAACCAACTGCTTTCTAATGGATCCTGACTAAACCAGGTCTTTCCTATAATGAAAGACCATCTTGCTTCAAGCAAAATTTTAAAATAAAGATATTGTCACCCGGGTCTCCCATATATCACCTCCAAAATAGCAAGACCTCAAAAGAGAAACATCAGTTTTATTATTGATTAAACTAGGTGCAAACTTGCAGTAAAACATTAAAGATAAGAAGCAAAAAGAATAACAATACATGATTTAGTTGATCAGAGCATGCACATCTAACCAGGAGGGCCATGGGGTTGTATATGAATGAAATTCAAGTTCATTAGCTTCCCCAAAGCCATGGACAGACTCAGGGATTGATGTTATTCTAGAGTCTGGAAGACATTAAGACTGTATGAGAAGGCCAGTGAGAATTCTAAATTTTCCATTTATCCTGTCCACTCTTAGGCATGTCCTTGTTCAAATCCTTAGAGCAGTGGTTCTTGACCTGTGGGTTTTGACCCCTTTGCAGGTCAAATGACCCTTTCACAGAGGTTGCATATTATATTATATTACAGTTATGAAGTAGAGATGAAACTATAAAACTGTTATGGTTGGGGGTCACTACAACATGGTTAACTATATTAAATAGTCACAGCATTAGGAAGGTTGAGAACCATTTTAGTAGAGTAGTATGTTTTCAGGAGAAATAAAAATGGAGGGGCTTCAAATGATATAATAGAAAGGCGAAGGTACAACACTTGAGTGAAAACAAATAATTTAATTAAAAATGAATACATTGATTGAGTGTGGTTTTCACCCAAGCAACAACACTGAAATCCAGCAGGAAACAGGAGAAACCACACTGTCCCAAAGACAAGAATGATTCCATAGTATTATTTGGGCCACCCAATGTGCCAATCATGCCATGCAAAATCCTCCTCATATACCAGTCTTCTTGTTGGCTCTTAGTGAATATCATAAGCTTGGGATATACCCATTCCAGGCCTTCCAGACATTTGTCGAAATCCTCCAATCAGAAGCTTAAAAACTAGAAAGCAGAAGAAGGGAAAAGGCATAATGTGAAGAGGAGAGCAGACCACAAGGAGTCTAGAAGTAGCAAGTGCAGTAGATGTTTATGAGGAAGGAGAATATTCAAAAACAGGAGCAGAATGCTATAAAGGGGGAATGAAGAAAGAACATGAATCTAAAACCTGATTAGGAATGAACTTGAAGAAATTTCCTACAAAGTTGAACAAAAAAAAATGACAGAAAGTAGAGAAGGCACAAGTATGAACATGGGCTCACATGGTTCAACATCTGAGAGACAAGAAAGCTATCCAGACAGAACCAAAAAAGTGCATATTGTTAGAAAAAATACACAAGAAAAATGTTCAGGACAGCAAAGCATGAATTTCAAGACTGAAAGGGGCAGTTTAGCTTATGATGAATTAAAATAAGCCCACAGCAAGTTAATATTCAACCTCTCTGAGTGACAAGAATAATGGTAAACTAATCACCAACCTTAATGCTCTGCTGACACAGGGACCTAGAACTCTCCTGCTCTTGTTCAGGTAGAAAAGACTGGATGAAACAGAACAAATATTCCTTGCAAAGTGACCCAGAAAACTCCAATGAGACTGGAATAAAGAAGAAAGTCTTCATTAAAAGGAGCGACCGTGAAGCAGTCTATGCTCCAGTGGATGGCCCTACACCTTTGCACATATGGACGTCACTGATGGGCTATGAAAAGAAGACACAAATCTGGAAGAGGGATGTGGTGAGCTCCTAGGAAGAGTCAGAGGGGAGTGGAGGGGTTGATGTGTTCAAAATATACTGAATACATGTATGGAATTCTCAATGAATAATAAAAAATATTTTAAAAAGGTGAAGGCAGTAAAAGTTTCACTCCATGAAAGGACTACTAAAGAGTAGTAAGATGAGAAAAGTGGAATTGTGTATTTACTAACCACTATCTGATACATGAACAATATCCAGACTATATTAAGAATTCTCAATGTTCAACAGTAAGAAGACAGCAGTCCAGTTAAACACAGAGAAAGACTTCAAAAGAATGAAGGGAACCAAAAGTGATGAAAATGTTGCAACTAGCCGTGAGGGGTATGCTAATTAAAATCATTGTGATACTACTACACATGTGTTCAAATGACTAAAATTCTCAAAAAGTAGTGACTGTAAATCATAACCACACAGGAAACAGGATCAAGATTTTGGGTCCTAAGGTAGGAGTTGAGACTGACATTCTAGCATAAAACTAGAACCTTCAGAGGGCAATATCAAAGTTAGTGAATGGCATTAAAATGCAAAATCATATTTGATAGCTGTCACGATGTGGATATGGTTTTTATACTGGATGCTTGGTTTACAGTGAGGTGGTGTTGAAATGGTAGAGCCCTTGAAGTGGGATAAAATAGAAGGTGTCACTGGGGTTCCACCCTTGAATTAGTGTAGTTCTTTGGGGATCCTGATGGGCTCCTTAAGAGTAAGCTGTCATGAAAAGGGAAGTCCTGTCTCTGAGTCCTTCTTGCTTCTCATCTCCCACTGTGACCATTCTTTCACTTCCATTCTTCCCCATCACTATAGGCTGAACTGAAGCTACCCAATATGAGAAGGTCAGCCTCCCAAACAGTAAGCTAACAAAAGCCTTTATTTATTTGTGAATTTACTATTCTTAAGTATTTTTTAGTAATAAATGCATAATCTCTCCAGACAGGGAGAAATACATCCTTAAGCAAGACCACTCAAAATTCTCATCGCTAAAGCCTTGGAGAAGAAGAGTCATTTTAAATGCAACTGCAAACCATGTAAACAGTCAATCTACTATGAGCAAAAGCAACATGACAGGATGACAAATACCACATTTCAGCCACCAGTTTCATAGTGTCTAAAATAATGATCAGATACCCCCAAAATAAAGAGGAAATGATAAATTAAGGATATCTGGAAATAGTTTATGAACTCTCCATGAATGTAGTTCAACTATTTTAAGACAATTATCAACAGGAAAGGGTGAATGGGACTCCAAGGAATGAAAGTTATACACAATGCAGATAAGAAAAGGACAACCCATCAAAATAACATTAAAAAGAAATAAGTAGTTCATCAAACAAGAGATTACACTCTTCAAAAGACTGTGCAATGCTGATCATGATGCTAAATAAATGTGTCTTTAAAAAACTATGCGAGTGAACAAAAATATCCTTATGTGTTGGCTAAGAGACATATAAAATAGAATGACTGAGTGTATATGGAAGAGAGAAACTATACAAACACTAAAGAAAAATATCTAGATAGCTATATGAACAAAGCATCAGGGAAAAACCTTTTTAGGACAATATATCAGTGTATCTACCATGTTGTATACATAATATATATTCCTAATAAATGTATAGACATCTATATACATGTTACATTTATCTATAATGATGAAACATTCAATTTACCAGAAGATATAAGGAATCATTAGTCTGAATGTATATAATATCCATTTCATAGTCTTGAAATATGTTGGTAAAAATGATAATATCCTATGGGTTATAAATGTAAATCTTCAATTATATATTAGTAATTTCAAAAGGCCAGCTTTCTTCCCAAGCACTTGCAGAATTTTTATGAAAGTTGACCCAGCATCAGGCTGCAAAACAAGTTCAAAATAACGTCAGAAAACTGATGCGAAACAAATGCTCTCTGATTACAGGGTAATTAAATTTAGAAGATGATGACAAACACTATATTTAGAAATTACAAACCAGACTTTCCATTATTTGCAGGCTAAATAAGACACTGCTGCAAATCTGGAGCTGAGTTAGAATTAAACACTGTATTGCAGAGAGAGACATGAATGACCTTAAACGTTCACATTGCAAAAGAGGAAAGATCAATGAGTTTGATGTCTAAACCAGGATGCTACAAAAATAACAATTCCAAAAAACGTAGTGAAAACTATTTTAAAAAATGGAGACACAGGACACGGTAAACAGGAGAAGATAGATTAATGGAATGAGACCCTTAGAGGTTCAACAATGTCAGAAAAAATTGGTGTGAAATAACATTTACAATAGAAAAATGTTAGTTCATATTAAGAACAAAAGAATCTTCAAATGACCAATATCATTAATGAAAAAGTGACCCAACCCCAGGCTGACTTAAGCTATCACCATTGAAAATGTCAATGAAGATGACTTATTTCCTAGGGAAAACCGATGTTTCAAAATAGCATTTACCAACCTGGATGCTATTGTGTTCTAACACTTGGTGATTGCCAAATAGATAGCATGAAATTCATCTTTTACTTCTCTTTTTTGTACCCCACTCGTTCCAATTTCATGGGTGGAGAAAGGTAGACACTGATAGGAACAAAACAGCTCATTTGGAAGTTTTTGAGACCAAATACAGTGGATTTAAAGTTAGACATTTTGGGTGTGTACTTGGTGAATTAAGTGCACAGATTTATGTCTGCTCTTTCTGAGTAAATAACTTATTTCTAGGCCCAGCAGGAACTGAACTTAGTTTAGTTGAGATTTTCTTTAGATAGTAATAAAATGGACCTTTTGTTACTCTTGCTTCTGGTTTGGTTGGAACAACAACAACAAAAAACCAATCAATGAATCCAATACATCCTGAATAGGAAAGAAAATAAGAGCGACTATTTGCCCTTTCAATCTCACCTCTGCCTCCATATCTTACAATCAGATCATCTGCCTGGGACAGGAGTGGCTAGAGCAAGGGCAAGATTCAGAAAGACGAGACATACCTAACTGCAGGTACAGAATTCAAGATCTGGAAGATAACCGGGCTCCCACAAAGATGAATGGTTTTTAAACAACTAAGAGCATTAATTCCTGGAGCTGTCCGTGATTGGCAGGACTCTGAGTCCTGAACAGTACCAGAACATTCTGAGTGAATAACTAATTGATAAGTGAATCCTAAATGAATTCTGGCACTGTAATCTGAGCGTCAGTTGTTCTATAATCTCCCAGGCTGTGGTAATATCCACACAGGTAGGCTTGTTTCTTACCTCTGTCTCTGTTGATCATAGCACTTGGCTCATTGTATAAATATTCAGTTCCTTAAATACTATTTTTCCATATATATACATATACGTGTGTGTGTGTGTGTGTGTGTGTGTGTGTGTGTGTGTGTGTGTGTGCATGCTAAGTTCATGTGGAGACCTGATGTTGTACTTCAGGAATTATTCACCTTTTTTTTGTTTGTTCGTTTTTTTGAGACTGGGTCTCTCCTCTGTCTTGGTTCACCTGACTCAGCTAGGCTGGCTGGTCAATGGACCCCAGATACTTCTGTCCCTGCCTTCCTAGCACTGAGATCACAAGGATACACCACCACACCTGGATTTTACGTGGACCCTGGGGATTGAACTTAACTTAGGTCTTCAGGCAAACACTTTTTTGACTGAACTATCTTCCCAGCCTACTGAGTTTCAATATTCATGGAACGATTTTTGATTTTTTTTTTTTTGCTACAAGGTCACATGTAGCCCAAGCTGGCCTCAAATTTACTGTGTAGTGGAGGCTGATTTGAACTCCCAATTTCATTCTTCTACATCCAGAGTCCAGGGTTATAGTTATATGTCACCAAAATGGACTCTATGGCAAACTATGAAAATATTAGGATTTGCCATTGTTGTTAGTGTTCTGTTTATGAGTTTCATGTTTTAGAATGTTCTCTTGCTAACTCAGCTTTTCTCAAAATCTATGTTACTTTTTGTGGATGGTGCAGAATGCAGGATTTTCTGCAATGTGTTTGCTGCAAGGCAGCAAGTTGGCTTCCTCTACTCTTAAACTGGCAAATGAAACAGATACAACTAAGCAGTTCATGGGAATAATTTGTGCATTTGCTTTTCTTTTGAAAACAGGACTTTTTGAAGGATAGAACCGGAAAGATAGCTCAGCCATTAAAAGCACTGGCTGCTCTTCCAGAGGACCTAGGTTTCATTCCCAGCACCTACATCATGGCTCACAATTGTTTGTTACTCCAGTTCTTGGGGATTCTCCACCCTCTTCTGGCCTCTGGGGGCTCCAGGCACTTAGTGGTACCCACACATACATGCAGGTAAAACATACAGCACATAAAATAAAATAATACATTAAAAAAGAAAGAAAAGGTTTTGACTTTGACATTGGCAATACTCCTTTCCTTCTCCAGAAAAGGTTTTGGTTTATGAATCCCACAGTTGACAACAGCATATACACTTCGGATTGAATGCCTATTAGTCGAATGTGTTTCTCAGTTTTTTTCTTGGCAGTTAAGGACCCAAGAATTAAACCAGGGTCTCTATAAAAAAGACAGCAACAACATGATAGATTTATTTGGGCGATGGGGATCTAAGGTATTGTATCCATCAAGTGCTCAAGGGATGCTTCTGGCACAGTATGTGGAGGGAATGAGAATTTTATTCCACTAACATGGTTATACCTAACCATTTAGCTAGCGTGTTCTTGTAGCTGGAATTTTCCTGTGTCCCACCCAGTTTGCAGCCACTCAAACCCAAGTAAACACACAGAGGCTTATATTAATTAAAACTGCTTGGCCTTTTGCTCAGGCCTACCACTGACTAGCTCTTACACCTAAAACTCAGCCCATTTTTGTTAATCTATATGTTGCCACATGTTCTGTGGTTTTACCTGTGTGCCATTACATGCTGCTCCCTGGATGGTGGGCTGGCATCTCCTGACTCAGCTCTCCTCCTCCCAGAATTCTTCTTATCTGCTTACTTCCTGCCTGGCTACACTTCCTGCCTGGCTACTGACTAATCAGTGTTTTATTTATCAACCAATAAGAGCAACACATTCACAGCATACAGAAAGACATCCACAGCATGTTCTACTAATGCTAAGTATATTCACTTTATAAAACACATCTCTAGGACTTTTTGATCCCTACCCATCAAAGAGGTTCTCATTTTCCTCTCCCCACTGTTTAAAATTCCCAACCAGTTTCCAATTGAGCAGGTGGTGACTGTGTGGATATCTAAAATGGCCTTTAGCTTGTAGAGTTATAAAAAATTTAGAGAACTTGGGGAATTATTTTTAGCCAAGTCTAAGATAATTCCAGGAAAAATTAAAACTATTTCTGTTCCTAATGTTAAAAATATGGTCCGATTGTCCCACCAGAACTTCAAGTCTATGACTTGATAGTCTCCCAAGAGCAGTGTTGGTGGACAGTGAATAACCTGATGGCTTTCGTGGAATCTGTGGCACATCCATGCTTCTTTGTTGTTGCTGTGAACAGTAGTGCTGTGCCCAGAACACAGAGACTGGATTAGGAGAGGGGCACCCTGGCAGTGGCTTTCCTGTTAATGGCAATGAATAAGTCATGAGTTCTAATAGGCACTCAAAAGCTCATGGACCAAAAGCAGATGCCTCCCATCCTTGAGGAGTTTACTTTCTCTGAATAATCACAGCAAAAAGTCCTCTGGGGATATTTAGATGACCTTTTTCTGAAGATACCATGCTGTTTTTATGCTTTGCTAAATGTCTAATTCAGATAATGTTATTGAGTTGCCAAATGGGTTTCATGTTCTTTCATGTGGAGAGCAGATATAACTCACTGCTTCTTCCATGCATATCTCCTACGTGAAGCTTTGTTCCAATAAGCCCCCACCTCCATGAAGACCCAAACAGTCTTGTGTATCTGTTTACTTGATACCTTCTCTGTTCTTATATCTCTGTTTACTTGGTACCTTCTAGTTAACCTACATACCCCTGACCAGAGCAGGCGTGAGGAAGATCCACAAGGACCTTAGAAGCTTTTATAATACTGGGAGCTCACTGTAAGAAAAAAACTACATAACTATGATTTATAAAACTAGAAACAGGGCATAGACAGGGGCCCAGACCAGTGAGAGAGCCCAGAGCATCTGCTTACATAGCTTCTGGTCAATTGGTTCCTGAATTATCATTAAATGACTTATTTTCAGACTGAGTTTTACTCTGTAGCCCTGGCCAGCCTCAAATTCACCATCCTCCTGCCTCTGACTTTGGGATTTCAGGAGAGTGCTATACTCCAGACTTAGCTCAGTGTCTGAACTATAGCTCACCAAGTCTTCTCAGTCTGAAGAGACTAGGATGGAATGTGTTCAGTGAAGCTTTGTTGAATTGAAGAAGAGAATTTTTGTCTTTTTGGTGATGGCTGTTCTAACTGGGGTATCTAATTTTTGATTTGTGTTTTTCTGATGATTTGTGATTTGGAATACATTTTCAAACAATGGCCATTTGTTCAGTATGTATTTTTAGAAATGTTTATTCAGATCGTTTTCCCATTTTAAAATTGGATTTTTTTCTACTGTTGAATTATTTACACATTTTGAAAATTAACTTCTTTTATGTGTGTATATGTGTGGATATATGCACATGCACATGTGTGCACATGCCTGCAGAGGCCAGAAGTTCATGCTGAGTGTCTTCTTCATCACTTTCCACCTCATTTTTGAGATTTTTAGTACCATAATATAGTAGTGTGAATATAGTCTGTAGCAATTTGTTGTGTGTCTCAAAATAGCCAGAAGAAACAATTTGGGTTGTTTCCAACATGAAACAAATGTTTGAGGTGATGGGTATGGTAATTATGCTGATTTGAGCATTGCATATTGTATATCTCTATCAAAATATCACAGTGTGTCTCATGAATATATACAGTTCTGTGCTAATTGACAATTTCAGAAGAGGAATAAAATCTCACTTGTCCCCAAGTTTAGTTCAAATGTTATCTTTCCTGCATAGCCTTCCTTAATTTGCTGTTTCTTTCCTTTCCATAGTCTTTGCAGACACAGTTAGTATTAAACTTTCAACACCGAATAGCAATTGTTTAGCTTGGTTTCTTGAAGATGGGCTGTTTTTTTTTTTTTTTTTACCAGTTAGCTTATGTCATATTTAGCTTTAAGAGTTTGTATTAAACCTCTTATTGCTAGACCCTGCTCCTGGAGTTCTTGCTTTTGTAAATCTGGCGTGGGGACTGCAAAATTATCTTTGAAACAAATTCCCAAGTCAAGTAAAATTCCCATATACATATATTTGAAAAGATGAAAATAAACATATTATACATTTTAACTTTCTATATTTTAACAGTGTTGTAGGATATTTGTACACTGTGTGAAGATGTATTGGTGTGATTGGTGTAATAAAAAGCTGAACAGCCAATAGCTAGGCAGGGGGTATAGGCAGGACTTCTGGGCAGAGAGAGAAAAACTGGGAGGAGGAATCTAGGCACTCAATTTTACTAGCAGACTTGGAGCAAGTTTGATGTGTCAAACTAAGAAGAGGTAACTGAGCCATGTGGCAAAACGCAGATTTTAAAAATGAGTTAATTAAGTTATAAGAGTTAGTTGGGAAAAAGCCTAAGCTAATGCCACACTCTCATAATTAATAGTAAGTCTCAGGGCCATTGTTTGTGAACTGGCTGTCCAAAGATAATCTGACAAGAAAGCTTGCTACATAACAGTATTGTACTAATAATGTGGTTAACAATGTTCACTAAATGATTATCTATCATTTTGCAAATAATGATACATAGTTCTACTTTTAGATAACATTTTAAAGGAAAATAAGCAGAATTTTAAGGATTCTGACTTTTTTCCCATATTATATATTCCATGGCATGCTTAGAGATTCATTTAGCAATAAGTTTATCAGATTTTTTCTGCATACCAGAGGATATTATTTTGCATTACAGCAAAAATAACACTGGAAGAATACAACAGGGAAACACCTATGAGGTGGTATTTGATTGAAATCATGTCCATAATAAGTTTTTGTATAATTAAAATGTTCTAGATGGCAAATAAAATATCTAACATTAAATGTCATGGTGTTTAAGATCCACTAAGCAATATTGAAACTAATCCTATTTTGAAAAAGCAATTGAAAATGACAGGGAGAATGAAGTAGGATATAATGTTGAGAAAATCTTATGACTAACAGGAGAAATTTATATAAAAAACAACCTTTAAAACAAAATTTATTTAAAATATAAAAAACAAAATTCCTTTAAAAAACTTAAAGCAATAATACTTGTGCCTACAAAAACATAAGCTATTTGCCTGAGGATTTAGATGGCTGTCTGTACCACAAAAGGAAGAAATAGAGTAAGAGAGAGATTAGAGGGCACTTTGAGGATTATATAGCCCAGACATCCCATGGTGATATTACTTATTTTTGGAACTCATTTATGAGAGTTTTACTGACATTCAAAAAACTCTTTGTATTTAATGAGTACTACTGAATGAGCTTGGATATAGGTATACATCTATGAGACTCACCACAATCTATGCTGCGTGTATGTGTTTATTTTTTTAACTTCCATAGTTTTCTTCCTACTTTCTCTATTTTTGTTAAAAGAAGAACATTTAACCAAAGATCCACCCTCTTAGCCATCTTTACAGTGTTAGTATCTTTTGCAGTTTCAGTTATAGGGACTGCATTCTACAGTAGCTGTCTAAGCCTCATTTATCTTGCAGGCAAAACTTTGTACCTAGACTAATGTCTTTACCTTTTCTCTCTCCCCAGTCCCTGGCAAATGCCATTTACCCCATTCCATTGAGCTCATTTATTTTGGACTTCTCATCTTCATGCTATCATGTAGTATTTCTTCTTCATCTTGCATAAGGTCTTCAAGGGCTATCCACATTGTCATAAGTGGCAGGGTTTTCCAAGAATTATCCCATTGTGACATGATATCTGAATACTACTTGCTTATGCTGAATAATATCTTTAAAGATTTATTTTATGTGTGAGTGTTTTGCCTGCACATATTCATGTGATGAACCATGTGTGTGTAGTGCCTGTGCCTGGCATGTGGGTGTTGGAAACCAGACCCAGGTCCCCTGCAAGAGCATCCAATGATCTTAACCTCTGAAAAAAAACCTCTCTAGCCTGAAGCATAATTATTTTAAAGAATTTTAGTTTTGAAATAATTACAGAGTCATAAATTGGAACAAGAACAAAGTGATCCATGTACAGTTTTCCCTTCTTTCCTTTGGTGGTAACATGATTAATGATAGTATAATATTGTAACCAAGCTAGTTAATATTCATCTTTTATGGCTTGTTGAGTATGTTTGTATAGTTATATGCAATCTTGTCATGTGCAGCTTTGGGTAATCACTACGATCATCAGGAGATGCAATACTTTTTGACTTACAATGAGTTACATGCCAATAAAACCACTGTAACTTGAAAACATAGAAAATCAAAGATGAACAAACAGTAAATGCTGGCAAGGATGTGGACAAAAGGGAATCCTTATCTGCTGCCAATGGGAATGCAAACTAACCCAGCCATGCTGGAAGTGAGGGCAAGAGTTTCTTAGAAAGCTAACAATAGATCTTCCATATGATCAGCTACATCTAGACTACTCCTAGGCATTGACCTAAAGAACCCCAAAGTTGGTATATTACAGAGGCACTTGCACATCAGTGTTTATTGCAACACTAGTCACAGCAGCTAAGTTATGGAACCAACCTAGGTGTCCATCAACAGAGGAATGGATAGGAAAATTAATACATAGAGAATGGGAATTTTTCTCTACCATTCAATGGAGCAGTTATGTCATTTGCAGGAAGATGGATGCAACTGGAGTTACTCATATTAAACAAATTAAGCCAACCACAGAAAGATGAACATTGTTAGTTTCCTCTCATTTGGTATTCCTAGATTTTATATAGATGCATAAAATATTAGATATGTTTACATGATGATCTGGCATGATATGTGACATGAATATAGTCCCTTAGTGGGACAAAGGGAGCCAATGGGAGGGATATGGGCCTAGAAAAAGAGTATGGAAATATGCTCAACATACAATATGTACATGTGTGAAAACTGGTAACATTAAAACATGAAAAGGCAGTACACATATTGAATATTATTGTTTAGCTTATCTTGAAAGCATTACAAAGACTTACATTACTATATGGGTGTGAAAAGTAATCTAACACAAATCCCTTTACAATGAATTATTGAGTGCTGCATGTAATCTCGTGAATACTTATTCACAAACCCTAGCCACACAGTGCATTGTCTGTTGTTTACCTTATGCTTATGTGGCATCTGAACATCATGCTTCATGGCTACAGCTCAGCATCTCACAAGGACACAATACCACTGTCAGCGTGGGTTTTACTGAGAGCATCCTCATAGAGTAAGGAAAAAATCATTAGTCATCTAGGTTAGTGACTGTAAACCTGTCCAGTCATCACAAGGTTCTGCCAGATGGTCCCTCATTTAAATCATCTAGGCCCTTAGACCATACTCTGTGTCTGTTCAGTTTTAGCTCATGATTATACAAAAGGAACACACATGCATGTATCATTACATGTCATTACTTGCATATGACCTTTGGAGTTTGGCTTTTGTCACTCAGCATAATCTCCACACATTTGCAAATATGTGTGTATCTTGTTCCTTTTTGATGTCGTGTAACATCCCATGGTGTGGTTGGTCACACCTGTTTAATGACTCAGTTGTTGAAGGACATTGAGCTGTTTCCACTTTGAGCTTATTACAGGATAGAATTCCCATGACCATTATTATGTAAGACTTTCTGTAATGTGTTGTTTGCCATCTGTATGTCCTGTTTAGAGAAATGTAAGTCATGTTAAAGTACATGATACTTTAAAATATTGATATCTCCAAATTTACAAAATAATGATTTCTTCTAAAGGAAACCACCCCAAACTGTTTGGGGCTGCCCTTCCCTTTGAGAAAATGTGAAATCTTTTGTATTTACTCTAAATTAAGGCCAAACAGAAAATACCAACTACTTTCAAAAATCTGTTGTCTCTTATATAAAAACAGTATATATTCCCATATGTGACATGGGAAAGGGATGGGCTCATTTAAACATTCTTTTAGTGTGTAAGAAATTGCTATTATGTAAATTTGCAGACCGCTGGAATTAGAGCCAAGCTTGTAATGACTGCAGTGGATAAAATAGTCCATGGAAGCAGTCATACAGAAAAGTAATACAGAGATTGTTGCTTCAAAAATCAGATTTTTCCCTCCCTGTTATCTATATACTTATCTGTAACATGTAAACACAGGGTTTATTTTTGGTGTTTAGTTTTTTTTTAATACATATTTTAGATACTAATACCCTGTCAGTTCTATACTGGTAATGATTTCCCCCCCATTCTGTAGGCTGCCTCTTCACTTGAATGCTGGTACCCTTCACCCTACAGAAGCTTCTTAATTTCATGTAGTCTCATTTGTGAATTGTTGCTCTCTATTTCTTTGGTTACTAAGACAGGCTTAGAAATGAGGAGTTACAGAACACAGAATACCCATACAAGTAAATCAAAATTTATAAATGGGGTCAAAGTAGTAATGTTACTTGCTGAGGCTGTAAAACTCAATGAAGTTACAGCCCAATAGAACAAAATTAGCTTAAAACAATTTCATGAATAAAGAGTCATGATCTCTAATTCTCAAGTTAAGTTTTCTTTTTCTTTCAAACACATAGAGAAACCTACTCATAACATCATTATATAAGGAATATTCATGATATTAGAGCTAAAATCTGAAAACAATTTTGAATTTATGGAGAATAATCTGCATCATCATAATAGTAATAATTTGAAATTAGGAAAAATAATAAATTCTTACTCAAGTTCTTACAATGTCAGGCCCTCACAGACAGCTTACAGTTAACTATTTTTTTAGAGAATAGAGTAGAAAAACAAATTGTTTTCATCTCAGGTCCCAATATTCAGAAGTAATCTGATATTTAATGTATGTAATATTTTACCATCTTGTAGCTGAAACAAAATGTATTTTTAGATACAAAGAAGTATCACTAAAACTAATAAAAACAGATAATATGACTTTCTCTTATAGTAACACCCAATATAATGCTTGTGACAAATTTAGGTCCCCAAATACTGCTTAGTAAACATTATAGTTACTAGTTTTTGATAGAGATATGATCTTCAAATGCAAATTGTTACCTTGATGCAAATTATTTTAGATTCCTAGACATGGGGTATTGATTATTATGACACATTATGTTATTATTTTAAAAATGTTTTAGTTGTGGTTCTTTAGGTAGACACATGAAGATTATATACATATATGTTTTGTGTGCATGTACACACATATGGAAAAGAGATTTATTAGATTTGGCTGGCATTATTATGATGAACAAGAGATCCCATAATAGGCTGTCTGTAACTGGCGAACCTGGGGTGTTGGGAGAGTGGCTCAATGCAAGTTATATGGATTCCTCTCAACCTGTAGCCAATGAGCTGAAAGCCTTGGGGGTGACTTCTGGACACCTTAGCGACCGAAGCCCAGAGAACCAGTGGTTTTTGTATACGAGGGTAGGAGGAGAAGGTCATTTGGCTCCAGAACAGAGAACTATAATATTCCATTCCTTGTCCTTCTTCTCCTGCGCTGGCTCACCACTGATTGGCTGGTGTCTTCCTCATTAAATGCACAAAGGCCTCTGGAAACATCTTCCAGATATACCTGAAGTAGCCCAGTTGCTACAACTTTAGACAAAATCACCCGAGTTTTCTATTTGGCAAAAGAGAGCTGATTCAGTGCCTGCCAAAGCATGAAGAACAATAAATGCTTCACCAGCTATCCCAGCATCCCTTTAGCCAGTCAAGTTGACATCCTAACTGAGCCAGCAAGCTGTTTGTTCCTGGTTCCTCATGGGGTTGCACAAACCTTTGAAATTATGTTTTGTATACTAGGGAGGTAACTAATGGAGAGGGGGCATGGTAGAGAGCTTCAAGATGGCATTTGTCATCAGGAAAACCACCCATGTGATTTCAGGTTACAGTTTATAGCTCCAAGAAAATGAGAGAGGGGATAGAAATAGAGATCAATCGCCAATGGCCAATGATTTAATGAACCACATCCATATAATGACACCTATATAAAGACTTCTGAAGGACAATATTCAGAGGATTAGAGTTGGGGAATGTACTGAGGCAGTGGAAGTGTATACACACTACCAAGATGTGGAAGTCCCAAGCACCCTTTCCTCATAGACCTCAGTATTCCATGCATCTCTCATCTGGCTATTCCTGAGATGTATTCTTTTACAAGAAACAAGCAACTATAAGCAAAACAATTCCCAGAGTTCTGAGAATCATCTTAGCAAATTATAGGTTCTGAGGAGGGGAAAAGAAATCCTAAAAGGGCACTGAGTTGGGCAGAGATGTGATAGCCTGGGCATCCCATTTGTAGCTGTTGTTTGAGGTGGAGGCAGTCCTGGAGGGCTGAACTCTTAGCTTCTGGGCTCACTGCCACTCAGAATTAGTGTTAGAATTGAGTCCAATTGTTAGATAGGCAGCGGCTATCGCAGAATAGCAGAACCAGTATAAAAATGGGCATGTTTGGTGTCTGAAAACCCAAATGTATACTGTATTGTATTTGCCCATTTCTCTGTGTAATTCAGGCATTGCTGCTGGGATTGCTTTGGATAAGGAAGTGTGAGAGGAAGTGTGAGTTGCCAGCCAGTCAGAGCCTTAAGAGGTGTGTGGTTCCCTTCTTGCCTTTTGTTCCATATGCAATGATCAGCAGCCCTCTAAGCAGAGGCGATTCCTTCTATCTGCATTGCACAAGGGCAGTGGAGAGACCATGGGCAACGAAGAAATTAGTCTTGTTAAGCTTTAGGCTTAACTGTCTTCACAGAATAACCTAGCTCCCTGCATTAGTTGAGGCTCAGGTGATGTGGGATTAGGGATTTATTCTTAGTACTAGTGAACAAGTCTGTGGAAGGGTACTACCTTTGTATGATGGTAGAAGTGGAACCATTGAGGGTCACCAGGGGACAGGGATGACAAGTGTACCTGCTTCTCTACTCGCTTACACCTCCACCTCACCGTGGTAGTGCTTGCAACAGGGGTGACATCCTGAACTAAGAACAGCATGTGCATCTGCATAGAATGTGGAGAAGGGGACTCAGAGATTTGAGTGGGAGGTGGGATTGGAGGCTAAGTGCACACGTGTGAGCTCTACATGCTGGCCTCTGACTTAGAGAAGGCAGGCTGCCACTTTACCCTAACTTGTAGCTGTTTCTCTTGGGCTAACCTAAACTCAGAAATGGTTGAGAATCCTGGGAACTGACAGATACAAAAGCGCCATTGCTCTGAATGCATTCCAGGAAAACTAAACCAAACCAACCAAGAGACCATAAAAATGAACAACAGTGGAAAAAAACAAACCAAAACCAGAAGTAACAGTACCCCATACCCCTATTCTCTGCTTTGAGCTAGAGATTGGCAACTAAGTCTCTACCTGTACCCAAACTCCCGTGAACCAAGAGGAAGAATTCATGACTATAAAGCTCCTCTTGCCTTCCTCAGCCCAAGACCCCCTAAGGTTGGTTCTAGATCTACCTGATCTAGAACCATGGGAGAAGAGACCCTTTTTTGTAAGGCCTGTAGCTGAGCTCTACTAAGACATCTCTCTTCCCATCTCCCATATTGTTTTTAATCCATCTTAGAACTTTGCATTTCCTTTTAAGGTTATATTTTATGCTTAGTCCCATAGCAGAGTTCTCTGCTTTGAGAGAGAGAGTCAAGTGAGGAGGCTAGAGTACCACCAGAAGTTACAATATCCTGATCAGACACATCAAACTCTACCCAGCTGATAAATCATAGTAAGCAATACTTTCCCATGTTCTCTGTAAAGGAAATTGACTAGTGTCCAGATGTCTTGGATAGTTGAAGCCTATACATCCATCTCTGTTGAACATGTGTGTTGACCAAGAGATAGTTGCATTTATCCCCAAACCAGTTTATACCTGTTAAACCAATCTGATATACATGGAAGTAGCATATGCAGCTTGCATTTCGCTCTATAGAAATGAGTTGTTCTGCTGTTGCCTCTGGTACATCTGTTTCTGTATCCATTGGTTCCAGCAGCTGGATTCAGTTTGTGGTATTTTCTGTCTTATCAGAACTAGCAGCATTATGCAGCTTCAGAGAGACCAGCACCATATGGCCCCTCCATCCTCAGAGGTATTACTTCAGCTGTGCAAGGTGCCTGCTGGGAGCCCCTGGGGCACAATTATCACCAGGTCACTCCTCAGGGGTGAATTCTGGCTCTGCAGGAGCCTTTCCATAAGCTTCTGAATTCTAATAGACCTAACTTATTCTCTTTGTTCATGAGCCCAACATGAAATATGAGACAAAGGCAGAATCCCATATGAATTAAATTTTCATGAAGTAGGCTTCTAATAAAAATTGGGTCTTGAGATAGAGCACCCCAATATAATTTCATATTATGGCTAAGACTGCCCATTCTTAGAAGCAAGAGTTTTTCAAGCACATCACATCTCCACTTACATACTGACGTTCTCATGGATTCCCACTGCCCTTACAATAAACCCCACATTTTTATTCCATCCTCTATGACCCTACCCTAGGTTGTCATGGACCTGGTTGTATCTCTGCCTTCATATCTAAATATCATCCCTCCTATGTCTAGCAGTCTCTTCTTGTCACTCTCTGTGGTTTCAATTATCTGAGGTCAATCACTGTTTGACAATGTTCAATGGACAATTACAGAAATAATTCCTAAGTTCTAAGTTGTGTACTGTTTTGAATAGGGTAAAGAAATCTTGTGCCTTCTCACTCTATCTCACCCAGGCTGTCTATATGCTGTCTGCTCACTTATCCTACAGTAATCATGAGCCATCATACTGACCACTGCAGTAATCCTTATTTTACTTAATAATGACATCAAAGGAAATTTGGAAATTTTCACTTAAAGCTATAAACTGCTTTAAGTGAAAAATTGAAAGCCATTGACTTGGTAGAGAATGGAAAACAATTGTGTTCACAGGTACTAAGAGCCATGGTAAGTTACTGTAGCTCACTTTTCCGATGCCTAATATATAAATTAAATTTTATTTTAAGTATGTTTGTATAGGAAAACCATAGTATATATAGAACTGTGGGGAATTTCAAGCATTCAGTGGGGATCTTAGAATGAGTCCCCCATGAATGAGGGAGACTACCCTTCCACACTCTAGTCATAGTACCTACCCGTGTTTCTGTCTGTTACAGCTATACTCAGTGAGGCATGTCTGTCTTTGTATTTGTTAATCTTTTTGTTCAGAAGGCTCTCTTCAGATTTCTGCATGGCTAATTTCTTATCCTTCAAGTTACAGCCTATCTACAAAAATGGGCCTTTTCCCAAGAATTGCATTCTTTTTCTCTAACCATGTTCATTTCTTTCCTGTATTTGTTAAAAATCGACACTGTTAACATAAAAAATGACTTTGTTAACATTTGCTGATTTTCTTCTCTATAAACTCTGTGAGTCCAGCTATCTTCTCTTTCTTGTTTACTCTCCTACCCCTGTAAGCATTCTTTGAACAGAGAATGATTTTAGCTTTCAACAGGTCTAAAATATGCAAATCAATGCAAATTGACTACTTTTATCCTACAAAGGAATTCAGAAACACAAAGTACCTAAATATATAACTTCATTGTTCCAAGCTCACTCAAAGCAAGTAGATAACAGTTTCCGTTGGATGCACCATTTATACACCACAGTAATTCATCTATGAAAGAGGACTGGGCTACCAAAGGGTTCTGCAGTTTTGATTCAAGAAACTATCAATGCAAGACAGATACCATTGGTGGAAGAAGGGCTGTTGCAAACCATTCACTGATGTGTGTGGCTCAGCAAATACACATTACAAATTTTGCAGGCCTATGGCTGATCATGCCACCTGGTCACACTTTGTCGTGTGCGGGGCATTTACCCACCAACCCCACAGCTCCCCAGAGTTTTCTTGAGTGCAAGCAGCAGGAAATAGTAGATAGAAGGATTTAGATTGTGGAGATAAACAGAAAATAAAGGATAACCTCGAGAGGGCCTGGAACCTATTCCAACGGGCCCTGACTGTCTCTGCCTCAGGGTATTTATAGAGACACCAAGGTCGTGGAGCAAAAGACCTCCCCCCAGCACAGCCAAGTGCAGACCATCTCAGACACCTGCACTCAGGCCTGTGGTCCTAATCATCCTCTCTATGAGGACCTGCTGGGTAAAGCCACGAGGAACCTGAAAATGGGCTCTCACAGTCGTGAACTAGAATATGCCCACAAATAGTCAGTGTTCTCTCAAAAGAAAAAAAGGTACAACTGTGTCAAGTGAGCCAAAATTTAAACCAAAGTGTGAGTGTAAAATAAATGAAATTTCCTTCTAACAAAGTGCTGTTAAATGATATTGTCTGGCAACGTTTTCTGTTTGTTTAATGTTGACTCATTCTGTGTTTCAAAATGCATTGAGGTCCATATGAATTAGAGATCTGGCTATTCAAGGCCATAGCTCTTGTGGATTGAGTCAGATTTAATATATTCCAACCTTTGGAGGGAGAGTTGTACTGCATAAAAATCTGCTGGAATTTCTCTTTGCGCCATACACTGGTTATTCTCCTGCAACCCAACAATGATATATCAACAGTATTGTTTTAAAGACATTTAATATTTACATCCATAAGATCTATTAAGATCAATATTAAATGTTTAATATGCTTCCTTCTTGCACACACACACACACTCACAGTGGGAGCTGGGTGTACGTGTGTTTCAATACCAGTGTCATCTGGGATTTCAGCCTTGCAACCGTGATTCCAACCACCCACAACCCCTACCCTATCCCACAGCCATCTTGTCACCGATGTAAAGGCAGTGGGGCCTGGGAGAATGGAGCTGTTAATGAGGTGGACTAGAGTCTTGTGCAATAGCCAGCTTTATTCAGCGCCTCAGACAATTCATGCTCTGGGGGTTAAGAAAGGTCACCCGAGTAAAGTTCACACGAGTTCAAGCTATTTACAATCACAAGGACAAGCCTCATGCGGCAAAAAATGTTTTTCCATCAAACCTTCCTCATTATGAACCTTGGCTCATAGTTATGGGTGCTGTGTCTGAGTCAGCTGGAGAGGGTGGGGAAATGGAGGATTTGTAGCCTCTTAAAATAGGATCATATGCACTGTTTTGTATTGCAGATGTTTGGACAAAAAATATATTTCCAGAGGCATATATTTAATTGAAATAACAACAGCAAGCAATAATGAGTAATCTGAAGTAAACTCACTCCTATCTGTTACAGCTGGGAGGAACAGAAAACACATTCTAAGAACATTTTCATGTTTTGAAGAAACTGAGGTCACAAGACTCTTGTCTTGTTTTCTTGGAGTGTTCTCACAAGCACTCAGAATTCTCCTCACACGACTCCATTCCTGGACTGTATTCTGACACCATCCCATGCTATAATCCCTCCCTTCTGAAAAAGAAGAATTGGACTGATAATTCTGCAACCTTCACATTCAACCCACATTTTTTCTTGGTAAGTTTACAGGAGATGAAGAACTGGCTTTGCCCCTGTCAACATCCCAAGCTCACTCCCTCATTGCTGGTGTAAGACACAGAAAACCTTCCTCATTATGAACCTTGGCTCATAGTCATGGGTGCTGTGTCTGAGTCAGCTGGAGAGGGTGGGGAAATGGGGGATTTGTAGCCTCTTAAAATGTTATCATATGCACTGTTTTGTATTGCAGATGTTTGGACAAAAACCAACCAAACAAACAAACCAAAAACAACCAAAAATCGTATTTCCCGGAAGGACGTTTTGGCAGGTTCTAACCACTGTGGTTCTAACCAGTGTGCCATGAAGTGGAGAGAACACTGAAGTCACAGGGATGTGCCACAGAGATGTCACTTCTTGGGAGATGCTTGCTAGCCTGTCAGTTACTGCATCTACAGCTGCAAGTCAGGCTCCCAGGCTCCCTAGGTGGGGCAAAGCTACACTTCCTCAGACTTTCCATCATTTAGTACATGCACTGGGGAAAATATGAAACTTTCAAAACCAGGAGGTTGACAGTCTTTTGCGAGGCCTTTCATCTCTGTAGGGATAACACTAGGGGCCTATTGGGATCCCAGCAGGTAAGGAGTTTGTGTATCATGCAGAGAACTATGCTGCTTATAGAGGGGTGGGAAGAAGAGGGGTGAGAGAAGGGGCCCAGGATTGCTGCTCAGACTCTTTTTCTTCTCTTTGGTTTTTCAAGACAGAGTTTCTCTGTGTAGTCTTGGCTGTCCTGGAACTCACTCTGTAGGCCAGGCTGGCGTCAAACTCACAGAGATCCACCTGTCTCCCGAGTGCTGTGATTAAAGGTGTGTGCCACCACTGCCTGTCAGGTTTTTTTGTTTGTTTTGTTTTGTTTTTTTGCTGGAAGAGGCTGGGAAAAGGGAAAACAGGGTTGAATTTTTAACCATCCTACCTGGATTAAGATATTCTATAGACCTTTGCCCTTTCCCTTTTCCCATCAGACTGTAGAAACAGAGGCATCACGAAATGGTATTTTCTCAGGAATCTCATGATGGGTGAAGGAAAGGCTGAAGCACTGTGCCAGTCAGAGGGGGTGATGTCTCCCAGAAAGGGATGTTGCTTAGTTCTGAGAACTTCCCAAGCTGAGGCTGGACCCGAGACCATGATGATAGGTGGGACCACACCTTCACAGGGACTGCTCAGCTAAGCACACCCCCTGCCTTCGATTCAAACCTGCTCTGCATTTCAGGACCTTGGAAGATGTACTTGGGTGTTCATGGTACCTCTTTGTTCCTCTTCAATGTGGTCACATTGAATAAATAGTTTTATGCTCTTTACTCTTGTTTAAATTTACCTTTTGAGAATAGTGACTTAGCTCATTACAGTAGCCAGTGCCAGGCTCTGACATGAACAACTCCATCAACAGTTTGCAGGGGTTTGGGACTTTCTGCCTACTCAGCTATACATGGGAGACCCTGGGCTCAATCTTTAGCACCACCCACACACAAATCACATTATAAACATGTACACATGGATGATCTCATATGGTGGATCAAATAGACAACGTTTATATCTCTCCTTTTAACTGTGCTTCTCAATCAACATGGGCAGAACTGTCTAATCCTTTTATTGCAACACTCTCAACTTTTCTACTGTGCTCTCAAGTCTATAAACACCACACACTTCTCATAGATCAAATCCACAGTTTTAATCTTAGTGATTAAAGTCATCCATGAATATGGCCAAAAAAATAAATAAATAAAAGGTGCCAGGACTCCATTGGAGGGTTGGGGTGTTGTATAGTTTCCAAGTATCTCTGCAAAGCATGTGATGAAAAAGTAATAGAGAAGTGTGTTCTGGCAGGTACTTAAAACAATTCTATTTTATTAAGAATGCACACACACACACACACACACACACACACACACACACACACACACAATTTGTTTTGATCAAATTCAGCCCTACTTCCTCTCCCCTCCAATTCTCCTCCTATCCCTTCCTACCATTTTATCCTCCCAACTTCATGTGTTCTTTTTAAAAACCCACTGAATCCGGTTAGTGATGCCTGTGTGTGCGTGGGAATAGGGCCATCTACTGGAACACACGCTGCCTCCCTGATGAAAATGGACTCTCTCTCCCCAAGCAGCTATCAATTGCCTACAACTTCTTAACTAGGGGCGGGACTTTGAGATCCCCTCCTCCATCCTGGCTTGGGTTCTGTTTGGCTTGATCTTGAGCAGGTCTTTCTTGTACATGAAGTCATAGCTGTTGTGAGGCTCATGTGTGTAATAGCCTTACCCTGTCTGGAAAACACTGCCTTACAGTAGCTTCTGCTACCCCTGGCTCTTAAAATTGTTCCACTTCTCTTCCACAACGATCCCTGAGTCTCTGGAGGAGGGGATGTGATAAGGATGTGACAAAACCCCAATTTAGGCCCGAGTGCTCCCCAGTTTCTTACTCTTTCTAGCAGGTCCTTTTAAATTATCAATCATGGGATACATGGAAACTTTCACCCACTGATAGGATCAGTGAGAACAAAGCATCATTCTTTGGTCTTGCCAATGGAACCTGATGAATCTCCAGGCATGGGTAACAGCAGACAAACCCCACTGAGACAGTCTAAAATAGCTGGCATGAAAATATCAAGGTCATGAAAGCTCAGGAGAGATTGAGAGACTAAGAAATATGGCAATTTAATCCAATCGTGGGATTCTGTACTAGCAGGTTTTACTATAAAAGCTGTGATGGGAGGCACCGGTAAAAACTGAGTGAGATCTGAGAGTATGTGGCAGTGCTAATAATGATTCTGAGGGTCCTGTTGTGGTCATTGGGAAAATGTCCTTATTTGAAGAAAACAGACCCTGAAGAACTCAGTGTGAGAGACCACTTGCTCTCAGGTGGTTCAGAGATGAAGTTCTTTATACAATAGTTTCAAGTTTTCTATGAGTTTGGAATTGTTTCCAAATAAGTTACTGGAAGGATACTTTTCCTTGAATTATTCTCTTAAAGAAGCATGGTAATTCCTTACAGGGGATATTACTGCCAACCTGGATGAACACAGGCTTTAGGTATCCTTAGAAAAGTTTTCAGGGAAGAAGTAGAAGTTGGGGAGAACTTAAACAATTTCTTCCTTCTTTCCTTCCTTCCTTCCTTCCTTCCTTCCTTCCTTCCTTCCTTCCT
>CABHPP010001704.1:0-19464 GCA_902168425.1 Peromyscus attwateri | reverse complement strand
ATCTATCTATCTATCTATCTATCTATCATCTATCTATTATCTATCTATCTATCATCTATCTATCTATCTATCTATCTATCTATCTATCTATCTATGGCATATTTAGTGTTTATTTATCCTAATAGGAAATGGAGGCGTCATAGAGGGAGTGGTTAAGATGGACACTTGAGTCAGGTAGGTTAGATGAGGATTCAAATAGTGATTTTTCATATTCAACCTAGCTATGTGACCTTGGCCATAAGATTCTGTTCATCATCAGCAAAGTCTCAATAAAGCTGATATTTATGTGTGTGAAAATCGGGATTATGTATGTAAAGGGCTGTGAGCAGTAATGGTGGAGGTTGGCAGTAGTGGTGATCTGAAGGTCCTGTGTGTGGTGCTGGAGACACTGGTTGAGAGGGACTCTGAAGGTTGAGCAGCCTTGCCGCTCAGCAACTGTCCAGATGAAAACAGGAAGTGCAAGAGAAGAGGAATGTTTGCCCCTGGTTATTTACTCATGCAAGGGTGCTGGGAGGTAGTAATTTGCTAGGGTAAATTCTGTAGGTTCAAAGTTGAATGAGTGTTCAGAATGAGCCCTACGGAGTTGGAGACTGCTCTGAGATTAAGTTCCCAGCAGAGAGAAGCATTGCCAACACTCATCAGTGGGCCCGGAAGTTGCTAACTCCTTGAAGGAGTGCTCTAGTGACAGTTCTTCCCACCCAGGACCTTCATACCTCATATGATGATTTGAATGCACAGATATACTTTCATGGTTATTTTAATTCTTAACATTTTCTATTAGCATATGTTAGTTATATATAGTAATGGGTTTATATGATGCTTTCATGCAATGCATTTTAATTATATTCACCCCATTGCCTTCTCTTGTCTCCCACTCTTTCTTCTTTCCAACTAGTATCCTTTGACGTGTGTGTGTGTGTGTGTGTGTGTGTGTGTGTGTGTGTGTGTGTGTGTATAAATTTGGTTGAGGTTGCTTATAGGAACATGGGTGAGGTATTATATACAGGAATATGGGAACCTTACCATTGATCATATCATTGAAGATGAATGCCTTCTCCTCCCCCACCAACCACTAACTATCTTCAAGTGTGGAGCCTCATGAGCCCAACCCACTGCATGACAGGATGTCTTCTGTGGGTTTTGCTCTGCTTATCAAGCTGCTGTAAGTTCAAAAATATAATGGCCATGCCATGCCCAGAAGACAGTGTTCCACAACACTCCACTCCTCTCTTTAGCTCTTACATCCTTCTTACTTCCTTCTTTTTTCATGATATTTACTACACCTTAGAGGGACTGGTGTAGATGGCTCATGGCTGAGCATTCAACAGTCACTCATTCTTAGCGTTTTGGCCAGTTATGAGTCTCTGTAGTTACAACTACCCACTGCAAACAATAGCTTTTCTGGCTAAAGTAGACAGTAGCAGTAATATTTGGGCACAGATATTTGGAAGGCAATTTGACAGGCATATCACATCCAGTAGCCTCTTCACTAGGGCCTATGACCTCTCAGCCACGGGCTTTTGATGAGGTTTGCAGCACCAGATGTGAATTGCCTCCCGTAGAGCAGGCCTCAAATGCCATCAGAGAACAGCTGGTTACTCCCACGATAGGTGTACCACTATTGCACCAGTGGGCACTTCTTGCTTGGCAAGTCATTAGTGTAACACACAGGGTCCACAACTGAGTAAGACTGTTGGCAATTCTCCCACAACAGCCTGCATAACACCTTCTGGAACTATGGTGTCTGGCCAGCAGAGAGTAAGTTTCCAGTTCAGTTCCAGATTGATTTCTCTACATCTTGTGATGAAAGCTTAAGATGTATTCAGCAACAGGATCTTACCAGCTGGTTCCTCCCAGGCTTATTCTGACTTTTTTTTTTCCTCACTATGCCTTTATCCTTTCTTTCCTCTTAAGTCTCCATCCCTTCCTCATTTCCATTTTAGGAACACTCAAAATCCTATATATTGTTCATTTTGTTTTTCTTCAAGATCTGTGTTTTTTCCAGCCATCAGAATGTCTGGCATGCTGATTGCAAGTTCAGAAAGTTGAGAGAGTGAAGACATTCAGTGACCATCCTCAGATGAATACTATGATCAATACAGTTGCTTTCTCTGCATTTGTTTTTGTGGATTTATGTTGTGGGATAATCTTTTTGTACACTGTGGAGATGTGTCTCTGCCAAGGTACCTTTTGATTGGTTTAATAAAAAGCTGAATGTCCAATAGCTAGGCAGGAGAGGATAGGCAGGATTTCTGGAGAGAGGTACTTGGGGGAAGAATCTAGCTAGGAATTTACCAGTGAGATGCAGAGGGAATCGGATGTTAGTATGGAGGAGAGGTAATGGGTCATGTGGCAGAATGTAGATTAATATAAATGGGTTAATTTAAGGTATAAGAGCTAGGTGGGAACAAATGTAAGTTAAGGCCAAGCTTTCATAATTAATAAGTGTCATTATTTGGGAGCTGGTGGTCCAAAGAATGTCTGGATACAGGTTTACATATACTCAATGTTAGACTGAATGTTTGTCTCCTGCAGATCATATTAGAAGGTGTGTGTGCGGGGGTGGGGGGTGGGGGGGCTTTGTAAGGTGATTATGTCATGAGGGTGGAATCTTCATGAATTTAATCAGTGCCACATAATGTGATTTCTGAAAGTTCTCTTCCCTCTACCATGCGAGGGTGTAGTAAGATACATTCTTTGAATCAGGAAATGACTCATCAGGTCTTCCTTGATCTTGCATGTTCCAGGATTCAGAATTGTGAGAAATAAATATTTCTTGTGCGAGACACTCACTTGGTGGCATTTTTATTACTGTTGTCCAAACAGACTGTGGCAGATGGGACCATATCTTCTGGGGTTTACTGATGCAGTATACTGCAATAGTATATCCTTCTTTCTTGTTTTGTTTTTCAAGACAGGGTTTCCCTGTGTGGCCCTTGCTGTACTGGAACTTTCTCTGTAGACCAGCCTGGCCTCAAACTCACAGAGATCAGCCTGCCTCTGCCTCCTGAGTGCTGGAATTAAAGGCATGTGCCACCACTGCCCAGCTTAATAGTATGATTTTTTTTCCTCACATTTTGTTTCATTCATTCAATGGCATTCCAGGGCAAACGCTGAGTCTTCATAGTAATTATCACATTGATGAGCAAAAATTAGTTGCTCAATGGATGTTTATAGAACTGAATTGAATGAAAAATTATAATGAGGACAACAAGCCAACTAAACATGCTAACTCTTTTTAAAAACAGCAAACCTAAAAATAGATTATTTGGTAGTAACAAAACCATGATGTAATGGTCTTTTCAGAAATTAGGCACGGTGCTTAGAGAACACAGGCCTGGAGATGGCTGCCTGGGCAGCATTGGATTGCTCTTCTCATGTTTTCTAGCTTTGTTAATTCTGAGATTATTAGTAGCATTTACTGCCTAAGGGTATTGTAGCAAGTGAGATCATATATGTGAAAATATACAGTGTCTGGCAAATAGGAAGGGTGAAGAAAAGTTAACTATTATATTTTTCCTGAAAATTTTGGCTAGACTATGGGACTAGATAGCCCTGGTATTCATTCAGGGAGGTGAGTAAGTGGCTTGAGCTGGGAAACCTCCAGTGGGCAGGGAGAAGGAATTTCTGACCTTTTCTTCTATCCCACCACCCTTACACAAAAGAAGCCTGTGGGGTTAGGATAAACTGGTGCCAGCAGATTTGAGACCCATAGCTTAAAAATCCCCTCTTCTCCCCCAGTGAGACCCTCTTCCCTCCAAATTATCATCCCGGGCATCCACAGTTTCCGGTTCTGGAACACATTCCCCGGGAGAACCAGCTTACAAAGGGAAGGTTCACTGGGGCGCATGCTTCCGTCCATGGATGGCTGGCATCATTGCTTCTGTGTCTGGCAGGGAGCATGCCATAGAACCAAGCCATTTACCTCACACCAGGGAAGAGAGTGTAAAAGGTAGGAGAAAAAGACCAGGCGTCTGCAATTCCCTGCAAAAGTGTGCTTCCAATGAATGAAAAACTTCCATTTGACTTCCAGCCGGTTTGTGTCAACTTGACACAAGCTAGAGTCATCAGAGGAAGGAGCCTTAGATGAGGACATACCTCCATGAGATCCAGCTGTGAGGCATTTTCTCAGTGATCAATGGAGGAGAAACCAGCTCATCATAGGTGGTGCCATCCCTTGGTTGTTGGCCCTGGGTTCTAAAAGAAAGCAGGCAGTGTAGGCCAGAGGAGCAGGCTAGTAAGCAGCACTCCTCTATGGCCTCTGCATCAGCTCCTGCCTCCAGGATCCTGCCCTGTTTAGTTCCTATACTGACTTCCTTTGGTGAAGAAGCCAAATAAACCCTTTCCTACCCAATTTGCTCTTTGGTCATGGTGTTGCGTTTCAGTAATAGAAACCCTGACTAAGACAGGTCCCATCTCTTAGCAACAGTTTCACCACCTCCTAGTGGTTCAGGAGGCCAGCTCCAAGTCTTTAACTTAACATGGGACTTGGAGGGATCCTCCAGCTATAAACAGTAGCATATTTTCCCTCTAAAGCCAACATTTCATGTCTAGTCTCTTTCTTTCAAGGCCAATATTGATAGATTTCTATGACATTCTTTAGAAGTACGTTAGAACGGTTTATCTACCCTCTACTGCTATTTATAATTGAAGCTGGCATCTTAGGTTGGAATACTAGTCCATATTTTGGGGGCATAGAGAGCTCATCTGTAATTCACTTCTCCAATGCTTTTAGTACAGAGAGCATTTTATAGCATCTTTCTACCATTTCAAATATCACTGCCATAGAATCCAAGGGAGGGGGGCCTGGGGTGGGGACTTTGCACAGGTGATTCACTGCCTGCTGCATGGAAGGTAGCCAGTGTTGGGAGAATGACATGGCTGCCCCAGGGGAGGTAAGCATCTCTTGGGGGAGATGAAAATAACTGTAGAAGAAAGAGAAAGTTCCATGAAGTTGGTCTCTGGCTCTAGGGTTCAAGCTTGACATCTGTTGGAGAGGTACGTGGTGGTGGTCAAGCTCATTTTCCTCCATAGTGTCTACGTGTGACTCTCAATGATTTATTTTTTGAAACTATTTATTTTATTTGCTTTTGTCACCTTTACTCCCCCGCCCCATGTTCTCTGAGAGAAGTAACAATCAAGATGACTCCATTCTGTGAGTTTGCTTTGCTATGATTTGGAGATAAGGACTACATCTGAGATGCCAGCTTAATTCACACCTCTGACTTGTGTCAAAAGGATAAAAAACTTTTATAAAACCAAATGTTCTATCAAGTGACGGAGTCGCCAAGGTCAGAGGAAGTGCTGAATCAAAGGAACAGAACATTCTTGCAGCTGTCCTTTGAGAAAAGTGGTTACACCATTACTGTCTGTTAGAAAAAAAATGTCCATGTTTCTAACCACTATTCCTGTCCAAAGTGAATTTTCTAATGTTAAAGGGTCAATTAAGTCCATTTTAGGCCTTAAGTATCATGTCAGTGTTATTTAAATTGCCAATACAAGTCTGTGTTTTTTATGTAAAGTAATTCATGGCCTGACAGTCTGCCCATCAGGTTGATAACATCTGCTTAGACAACTGTCTGAACAATCATCTGCTACCAAAAAGAAGTACTAGTACTTCCATGATGAATATCCCTTATGGGTGGATTTTATCAGGAATATTAGACTCAATGCTGAGTTGAATAGAGGTGAATTGAGAATCACAGCATCTTCTAAATCATGCAGTTTATAACATTTGATTGGCTCAGTTACAGCATCAAATGAAGGGTAGATAACTCAGACAGCATGACCTGCCATTAATATACTGCACAATGGTGAGCAGAGAGGATACAAGTAGAGAGAGATTCTGGGACTCTGCCCTGATGATTTTGCTTCATTTATGTATTTTCGGTAGGATCTGGCTCCGTTGTGGGATATGCCATAAGCTCCTGAAGGATCTCCTTCTACATCTAGATGTAGATTGGAATCACATGAACACTTCAGAGGGAAAGGGTAGGATAGTAATGAAACATAGAAAACCCAAACCAAAAAAGATGGTTCTGTTAGCAGCATGTAGTTAAAAAAACCTCCACACAGAGCCAGGAGAGGGACTTTTGTCTGAATGTAACTCTCACTTTGAAGTCTGTTCTTTCAGTCAGACCTCTGGTAGGCTGAGGACTTCTCTCGCTGCTGATCAAAGAAAATGCCTAGTGTGTATCCGGTGCCTGAGTGGCGTGAGCCATAGTAGCATGGACAACAGGGAAGCTACTAGACAGGCAGCCCACATCCCTTTCACACAGACGCCACATTTTTGTTTTTCAAAAGACAAGTTATTGTGTAAAAGGTATTTAGGACGTTCTAGTCAATGGCAGGTGCTTACCACATTGCTTAGTTCTTCCAAGGGAAATAGAATAATCAAGTAGTTGCTATTGACCAATTATGTGGTGGTCTATTCTAAAAACGTAGCTTGATTTGTGTGATGGCTTAGAAGTGAAATGTCCACCGTAGGCTCACGTGTTTGAACAGTTAGTCCCCAGAAGGTGGCGCTGTTTGGGAAGGTTGTGGGATCTTTAGAAGGTGGGACCTCACTGAAAGAAATCAATGCTGGGGGATGGCCTTCCGGGTTGTTTCCTGACAAGTCATTCTCTTTCCTGAACCAGAGATGTAAGCAAGCAGCTTCATGCTTACACTGCCACAGCTCCATGAACTCTGCCACACCTTCCCAGATGAATTTCACTGAACCCTCTTAACCATGAGCCCCCAAAAGTCCATCCCTTACCTCACTTCTTTGGGCTATTTTATCATAGTGACTAATACAGTATGCTTTGTATGATGCTGCAGATCTCCCCATCCTGGCTTATCACCTATGCTTCATTTTCCTCTTCTTGATGATGTTTTCAGAAGATACCAGGCTCTTTGTGCAGCATGTTGAAAATGTCTCCTGCCATATACTTGGATTGTGAGGTTCATTGTGACAGTCAAGCATTCCTGTTGCCTAGGCCAAATTAGGTTTTCAGAGGGAATTCCATTCTGGGCTAATTCATGCCTTTCCTTTCTTTATCAGATACCCACAAGGCTTTGGAAGAAGTTTCCAAGGCAAAAATACCTTGATGATTCCAGATAAACAGCACCAGCCTCAGGGTGGGGGACACTGCCAGTTATCCAGAGTTCGAGACTTGGGGTTTCTTTTCTCCTTACTGTTGCATCAATGTAGTGACGTATTTCCTCCAGAAGAGCCTTTCCCTGGAGATAATGCGGGTGGGTATAGCACATCTGCCTGACTACTGCTTCTCGGCCTGGAGCATGCAGCCATTTCCCCTTTGTGCAGCGGGGTAAGGCGCCTCCTCACAGTTCCTCCACAAACGACACCCACCAACTTCAGTATCCATCTGATAGGTGAGCTTCCACCTTTCAACTCCGAAGGAATGAATATCCATTTCCTGTTAGTCATCTGCATTAAGCACATTTTATATTACCTCTGAGATCTTAAATCCCATTTTTGTTTGTTTGTTTTATTCTGGGATTCCAATTCCTGTTCCTACTTTGACCTTCACCACCTTTAAAATCATTTTGATACATATTCCACTCAGCACTCTCAATTCCTTAGCTTTCTTTTCTTTATCCAAATTGGACATAGCCATGGCTAACAGTTACACAGTAAAAATGGATGCATCTCCAACACAACCCCCACACCTAAGGTTCAAGGAACATAATGGAAGAGGTGGCAGACATATTTTATGAGCCAGAGGACCAAAAAGTCTTTAAAATTGTGTCTTGTTCCAAGTGAGTTCCAGGAAAGGCGCAAAGCTACACAGAGAAACCCTGTCTCAAAAAAAACAAAAAAAACAAAAAAAAACAAAAAAATAAAAAACAACAACAAAAAAAAACAACAAAATTGTGTCTTGTAGAAACGCTAGGGAAGCTACCCCTAAAATGTCTCAACACTATGGCTGCCTAATAAGAAGCAAACAATGACAGCCACACACGCTAGTGTGGAAGGGGAAACTCATGGCATGCTACTTCTAGACAAAGATCTACAGGCAACTAATGACTGCTGTGAGAGGGAGAATTAGCCCCATTAATGACTATCTAATATGTAGTGGTCAGCCCTGAAATTATATATATACAAACGACAGTAAGTGGACTTAGCAGGTTATATATTTATATTATATATTCACACACACACACACACACACACACGTATACATATGTATGTGTGTATGCATGTAACAATAATGATTAAAGAGAAAGAGGCCATGAGTTTGAGAGTGAGTGAGGGGGAGTATGGGGGGGACTGGAGGGAGGGAATGATGTAATTATATTTTAACCTAAAGAAATCACAAAAAACAAAATAGTTTGGGTTTTAAAAAGAAGAAAAAGAAAGTATGGTTAAAGTGCCTTTCTCAGAGATATCTTGATGGGGGAGACACTATGGGATTAGGGAGAAAGCTGGTGCTAGGGAAGTTCTCAATCCACAAGGATGACCCCAGATTAAACTACTAGCAATAGTGTAGAGGGTGCCTGAGCTGGCCTATCCCAGTAATCAGATCAGTGAATATCCTGTCATCTTAGAGCCTTCATCTAGTAAGTGATGGAAGCAGATGCAGAGATCCACAGCCAAGCACCAGTCTGAACTCAGGAGTTCAGTCAAAGAGAGGGAAGAGGGATTCTATGAGCAAGGGAGGTCAAGATCATGATGGGGAAATCTACAGAAACAACTGAACCAAACTCATAGGAACTCACAAACTTTAGACCGACAGCTGTGGAACCTGCCTGGGACTGGACTAGGCCCTCTGCATACGGGGAGACAGTTGTGTAGCTTGGTCTGTTTGAGGGGCCCCTGGCAGTGGGATCAGGATCTATTCCTGGTGTATGAGCTGGCTTTCTGGATCCCATTACCTATGGTGGGATGCCTTGTCAGCCTTGATGCTGGGGTGAGGGCCTTGGTCCTGCCTCAACTAATGTACCAGGCTTTGCTGACTCACCATGGGAGTCCCTACCCTTTTGGAGGAGGGGATGGGAGGTAGGTCGGGGGGAAAGCTCAGGGGGAGCAGGAGGAGGGATGATGGGGGATCTGTGGTTGGTATGTAAAATGAATAAAAATTTTCTTTAAAAAAAAGAGTACCTTTCTCTGAGTTAACTGCAGACAAGCTGGTGAGGATGGGTCAGTGTTATCAATAGAAGTGCTGACTCTGGGTAGATGGAACTACTGGACTCTGCCTGACCCATTGATACTGTGATGGTCAGCTTTAATTGTCAACTTGACACAGCATGTAATCACCTGGGGAGAGAGTCTCAACAACGCATTGTCTACCTTGGGTTTTTGGGACATGTTTGTGGGGATTTCCTTAAGTGATGTGGGAAGACCCAGCTGACTGTGGGTGGCACTATTCCCTAGGCAGGGTGTGGGAAGACCCCGCTGACTGTGGGTGGCACTATTCCCTAGGCAGGGTTTCCTGATCTGTAGAAGATGAGAAATCAGGCTGAGCACAAGGACGCAGGAGAACAAGCAAGCCTGCATGCATTTCTTTCTTTCTGCTCTCAACTACGGATGAGCTGTGACTAGCTATGGGATCCCTCCCATTGATGGACTGCAACCTGGGACTGTAAGATGAAATAAACCTTTCTCCCCTAAAAAAATGCCCTTCATTTGTACTGAGTTCTGTAATTGTATAATTAAATCACTACTATGGACCAACTACTGATAATAACAAAAGGCCAGAAACTTCATTCTTGGGAACATTGCAGTGAGTCGGTGGCAACTTAGCAAAGCTATTTTCTTTTTTTCTTCACAGAATGACCTAAGTTAATCCGGCCAAGATCTGCTAGGTGAATGTAGAGTTTGATAGGATACACTGGGATTCATGAAATACGTGACTTCTCTTTGCAAGTGCTTATGCAAGTACTACATGCCAGTACTTAGATAACACAATTCTTAAAACATAGACATTTTATGTGGAATTATCACCATAAAATATATACGACATATTCATAAGTATATGTGTTTTACTATCATGCACATTATTAGCAGTATATGTCCAAGATAGCAAGAGAAATTAAAGCTTTTCTTTTTTCTTTTTTCTTTTTTTTGGTTTTTCGAGACAGGGTTTCTCTGTGTAGCTTTGCGCCTTTCCTGGAACTCGATTGGGAGACCAGGCTGGCCTCGAACTCACAGAGATCCGCCTGGCTCTGCCTCCCGAGTGCTGGGATTAAAGGCGTGCGCTAAAGCTTTTCTTAATGTGTATATGTGTGTTATATTTCTATATATTTTCATATGATGATGAAGTAGCACTTTCATAAATTATAACTCTTGTTTCTTGGACAGTTTTTCTGTTACTTGGTGCTTTATGACACTTTCTTATAGTGTTGCATTTTTCTTGTCCTTGCCATAGAGCTACTGTGTTGGCAAGGTGGGTGGACAAAGAGCTAATCATCACTACAGACCGTGTGACTTGGAGTCATAGAGACACAACCCCGTTTAACCCAAGCTAAGTATCTTTCAAATGCCATTTTCCTTAGAACCATTTAATCCTGAACTAAATAGATCCCAATTTCCCTCAAATGCCCACAGTCTCTCAAAGATAAGGGAGTGTTAGGGATGGAGGGCAGGCCGATGTGACAGGAGACACTAATTTCAAGAAAAAGAGCTACAGACAAGCTACGAGATGCTTCCTAATTAAAGCAGTAAAGAGAATTCTTCCAGACATCAACTCACTCCAGGAGAGAACAATGCCACTGAAATAATGCAAATACTCCCATGCCAGGCAGTGCTACACTGGGTGTTTACAACACTGGTGTGCACTCCAACCTCAGACCTCTGTCTGAAACTTATCTCAGATCATCTGGGGTTAGAAATAGGTTATAGCAAGTCCAAGCCCCTCCCCCTGCCTCAAGGCTGTGTGAGGTGTCCCATCATAGGTAGTGGGCTCCAAAAAGCCCACTCATGCACCAGGGATGGATTCTGATCCTGCTGCCAGCCCCCCACCCCCCGCAAGCAGATCAGGCTACACAACTGTCTCGCCATGCAGAGTGCCTAGCCCAGTCCCATGCAGGCTCCACAGCCATTGATCCAACTTTCATGAGTTCCCACTAATTTGGTTTGGTTGTCTCTGTAAGTTTCCCCAACATGATCTTGATGCACTTGCTCATAGAATCCCTCTTCTCTCTCTTTGACTGGACTCCTGGAGCTCTGCCTGGCTTCCATCAGTCTGTGGATCTCTGCATCTGCTTCCATCAGTCACTGAAGAAAAGCTATGCTTGCCTCTACTGGATGTGCCTCCCTATGGGAGGCCTTGCCTTCTTGTGGGGAGGAAGGTGGGGTGGGTTGGGAGGCGGAGGCTGGGGGGGGTGGGAGGAGGGAAGAGGGGGATTTTTGATTGGTATATAAAATGAATGGAAAAATTTACTTAATAATAAAAAAAAGAAATAGGTTATAGCCCTGGCTTTCTCATCTAGTATATTGTGAGGCTCAACAAAATAATGCTCCAAAGTGAAGGCCTTAGAGGAAAAGCTTCTGGCCTTCTGCTCTCCTCCCTTATTCTTACCATGACCAGTCAGTAAGTCTAGAATTTTTCTTCCTTTATGTTTTAGAATACAGACCTACATTCCCCAAGCTAGCCACAATGCAAAAATGTTGTTCTAATCTCCCTGACTTCCTGGAAGAATAGACTCTAAAGCCAATCTTTGGCCTACCTTGCTTGAATGCAGATCACATGACCCTCAACCCAAGCAGAGCTTTGTCCCATATCTAGAAGGACAGAATGTTGCACAGAGGCCAAGAAGAATCTGAACAGACAACTTTGCTGGGTCTCACCCTCTATTACTTCTGGATCATAGTTTTTTTTTTGTCCAGTCACATTTCTGCCTGGTGTCCCAGGCTTCAACAAGCCAAAGCACAAAGATGGATTGTTCACCCTGGACTTGGGGGTTTCGACCAGAAGGTTTCTGTGTCACCACACATTATGAGCAAATACATTTGTTATAGCTTTTCTGTTAACATGTCTATTGTCAGTTTATCAACTGTAAAGTCATCACAGGGAACATTTAGATTTCCCTACTGCATCATGTCACTTGTTATTATAAAAATCATTCTCTAAGAGCTGGGGTTGGCAGGCTTTCTTTATAAGGGACCAATAGTAAGTGTTTTGTGGGCCATGTGATCTCTCTCTGGTGGAACTATTCAATGGTGTGAAAACAGTCACAGACAAAATGACAGTGAGTGTGGTTATCTGTGCACCAATACAACTTCTTTATGGAAACTGACATTCAGATTGTCTATGATTTTCATATGATTTTCAAAATGTTTTATTGCTTTTTAAAGAACTATCAGAAGTATAAAAACCATTTTTTTTTTTTTTTAGTTTGAAGATGTACAAAAACAAGTGGCAGGCCAAATATCCCAGATGGTTGTGTGCTGACCTCTATTTTAAGTTATACTGGGTAGCTAGGGATAGAGCTCAGTGTCTGAGTGATTGTTTGCATGTGTGAGGCCCTGGATATATCCCTTGCAAACAAGCACACACAGAAAATTAAATTACGCTGAGGAAAGACATGGTATTAAGCTGACATCAGGTTTTGATGGACACCACTTTCTGTTCTGTATTTACATGTGAAGGATATTACTCAAGGAACAAGCACTAAAATGTATCAGCTGTTAGTTAGATATGCTGATGATGATCTATAATCTATCATGTGACTCTCCAGCCTCAGAGTGCTCCAATGCAACATCACCTGCCTCCTTTACCATGACTTTTGGTCCATTCTTAGTGCTTTGGATGGGTTTGACTATTGGTTTGGATGAAGACCATGTTGTCATAGCAGCTGTGGGCTACCAATTCAAGATGGGCACAAGATCAAGCCAGGCAAAACTCCAGCATAGATGGGGGAGGTGCTTTCTAGGCCTCACCCCTTAATAAGGAGCTATTGGCAGTGACAGCTGCCGAGTTAGGGTGACTCGTTCTTTTTTGAGGGTGTAGCCACTGGTCAGTTTCCCATGATCCAGAGGATGACCCCACGACCATGCATATAAGAGTGGCAGGAATTGAATTTACTGTGTTATCAAGAACAAAACAGAACAAAAGAAAAAGATGATATGAAGTTTCAAGGGGTGTGAGTTGGTTAGATACGGGAGGGCATTAGTGGGGGCATAGGGTGTTGATATGATCACATTTCATTGTATACATATATGAAATTCTAAAGAACACAGAAAAAATTTAAAAGGATGTGTCATAGAGAGAAATAGAGCCAGCACAGCACCATGGTCATAGTCTGGTTAGATATCATACCACTGATAGCTAAATGGCAGTAGCTGGTCAGATGGATTGGCCACACTGGTTCTCACCACTGCACTCCTCATGTGTCTCTCTTATTAGGATGAGTTAAAGAAGGCTTTATACAAAAATGATTAGTTCCAGTTACCTGAGGTTTTTTTTTGTTTGTTTGTTTGTTTTTTGACACAGGGTTTCTCTGTGTAGTTTTGGTGCCTGTCCTAGATCTCGCTCTGTAGACCAGGTTGGCCTCGAACTCACAGAGTTCCATCTGGCTCTGCCTCCTGGGTGCTGGGATTAAAGGTGTGCGCCACCGCTGCCTGGCTTAGCAATGATTAAAATATATTTACATAATTAAAAACATGATAATTATGATTTACATAACTAAAAAATGATAGTTTAAAATGTGTTCATTTACTTTTAAGCTCTGTATATAAGTCTTGTTCTTTCATTGACAAATCTCTAAAAATAAGAATTTTAGCTTTCTTTGCTTCTTCTTTTGAGATAGTCTTTTTTTTCAATGTACATGCATGCGCTCCTGCCAGAATTCATATGCATGCAAGTGCCCATAGAGGCCAGAAAAAGGCACCAGATCCCTAGGAACTGGAGTTACAGGCAGTTGTGAAGTGCCCTGATATGGATGCTGGGAACTGAACCAGGGTCTTCTGGCAGAGCAGTAAGCCCTTTCAATATCTGAGTCATTGCCCCGTCCCCATGGGACAATCTCGATTGTGCTAAGCTGGCTTACAAGTCACTATGGTGCCCAGGTTGTCATTAAAGTCATGATCTTCCTGCCTCCTCCTCCAGGTGCTGGGACTGTAGGTATGTGTACCATATTCAGCTCCTTCCCTGGCTCTTTCATTTCTGTTTGATTAAGTTGTACAGAATAAACATTCTGCAATGATCAGCCATTAGTTTATCAAATTTCTTTAAACATTTTACAGCCATTTACAAACATACTCAATATACTTTATTCTAAATGCTCGACCAGGCAAATTTACTTCTCAAACAACGAAACTCTTCTTGTAAAAATTTATTACATAAATAATGCTTGTAAATACAGACACTCTCAAGGCCTTTTAGCCATTAAGTTAAGGTTTACTAGTGTAAAACAACGTCTAATTTTCAAGTTAAAACTCCAAATCTATGATCATTCATTTTACATTGGAATCCTCTGCTAATCCACCAGATTTTCAATGTCAGATTGTCTTAAGCAATATAAACATGATCAATATTTAAAACACAGAGGACTCAATGATTATGAAAGTTATAGTTAAGCATAATCCCCCAAGTACAACATACAAGTTGAACAACCTTTAATAATTCATAATTGTAAACATTCTGCAGTGGAAAGATTTTGTTCCTTCAACCAGGGTTCAACCCAGGGCTGAACCCGCCCCTGCCTGTTTTGTATGGCCCCAAGCTAAGAATGGTTTCTACATTTTTAAATAGTTATGGAAAGCCTATCTCAGCATTCATAAATAAAATTTTATAGGAACACAGCCACGCTCATTTGTTTAAATACTGCTTATTACTGCTTGTGACTTCAATATCAGAACTGAGCAGTTAAGATAGAAACCATATGGCCCTTAAACCTAAAATATTTACTCTTTGGCCCTTTACAGAAAGTTTCTGATCCCCTTTCTATTTAGAATATACAAGTCATGCTGAGGTTGGATTTCAAAACCCTAAATAAAGGATCACAGTAACAGGAAGTTTTGCCTGAGGGTTATTTGGACACCAACGGTAAGGACTCTTTAGAAGGCTGTCTTTCTCCATTAGTCCAGAGAACTGTTCATGGCAGAGGCTGAGAATAGGAAGAAAGAAAAGGAAAGAGAAGGAACTTCCGTGGTGTATGTGTGTGTGTGTGTGTGTGTGTGTGTGTGTGTAAGACAGGCACCCTGTTCTCCTCCACATACCACAATACTTACAGGCCTGACACTCAGACTAAACCTTGTCAGGCTTCACAGGGTGTTCATGCTCCTCACAGCACACTCAGGAAGAAATGAAAGAAGTCAGTTAGCTAATCCTTCTCCAACCAAGACATGCTGAGATAAAATCATTTACCCAAGAACAGGTGAGTTTTGACACTTTGGTCGCTGTTAGCTTTGCCTTTCAGCAACTTCAGCAAGAAAATTGTTGAAAGGCTTCCAGGCCATTACTTAAGATGTACTAGAGTCAGGAGGGAGACAAATAGAGAGTAGGAAACATGTATGGAGAGCAAACGCTAGCTTGAGTTAAATGCCTTCCCTGACGCCATGGCAGGAATCATGTACCCACTCTTCCTTTGGGCTTTACTTAAATAATACTTTAATTTTTTTTAGTTTTAAGGTGATAATTATATTATTTACCCCTTTCCTTTACTCCATCCAAACCCTTCCATATATCCCTCCTTTCTCTCTTTCAAATTCATGGCCTCTTTTTCTATTAATTTAAACAATACTTTTTAAGTAGCTCTGATTAAATGAAAAGAAATAAAGAATGGGCAACTCAAATGCTTCAAAATAGAAAATTAATTCCTAACAAAACCAGAGCAGTTGCTATATCACAAAATTATTTCTTTAATTTCCTGGACACAGGAATACTGCATATATATATATGTATATATGTATATATATATGATATATATACATATATATATATGATCACACAAAACAGGTGTATAGCTTAATGAAAAATTACAAAGTAAAACTCCATGCAGCCATATCCACTCAGGTCAAGAAACAAAACCTGACCAGAAAGCTTATGTTGCCTTTTTTTCTGAGGTAGACTTATTCTCCTGGTTCCCTCCACCTCCTCTCTCCTCTCTCTCTCTCTCTCTCTCTCTCTCTCTCTCTCTCTCTCTCTCGGTTTTTCAACACAAGATTTCTCTGGGTAGCCCTGGCTGTCCTGGAACTCGCTCTGTAGACCAGGCTGGCCTTGAACTCACAGAGATCTACCTGCCTCTGTCTCCTAAGTGCTGGGATTAAAGACGTACACCACTCTGCCCGGCTCAATTCTCCTGATTTTTAAAGCAACCATTTTGTTGGTCTGTTAGTAGTTTCGTCACCTAGCCAGTATTTTCTGTCTCATCTACTCTTAAATGTTTTGTCTCAGTTCTTTTGTCATTTGGGCATTTGACTTGCTTTGTTCTATTTTTCTCTGCACTAATTTGGAAGTTATCTCTTCTCTCAAAGCCTCCCTTTTCAGTATGTCTTGTGGGACTCCTGCTGATGAGCTCTTCCAGTTAGGTCTGACCACATCATTATACTTTTTGGTGTTTGGTTCTCACAATTACTAAGTTTTGGTGTGAATATCTTTCTTCTTTTAAGTCTACATTGGAAAGTTAAGTTGCAGACTAGGCACTTAATTAATGAGTATGTGGATTCAGCTGGACAGGAATGTAGCCCTCTTGAGTCTTCTCTTCTACTGTCCCTTAGTAAATACAGACACTTGTTCTAGTTTTCCATGAAACTAAGAGTAGCAAAGAACATGGGAGTGGATGTGCGCTTTAATAACTGAACCTTGGCATAAGGATGTGACTCTTTGTTATCAACTTAAGATAAGTGACATCACAGCTGGGATGAAGTCACCTTTTCCCAAACCCCTGAATATGTTCCTCCTTCTGACGCAAATGATGGAGATTCAACTGTCCTCACTCTTTCATAGTAACTTGGCTTGGTCAGGAAGCCCCCTGTGGAATTGCATTCTGTGTATTCTTAGATCTGTCTACTTCTCTTCTGATTGTCTCATAGTTCTTTGGGGCTGATCCTCATATTCTAGAAGTGGTTGTTTTGGAAAATCAAAATACTTGAAATTTTCCCAAATCAAGGATGTGTTGTCTTATATAACCATTTTACCGTTATGGGAATCCAGATTAATTCCTATGCAATAGTATAGCCTATAGACCTTATTATGACTGGTTTTTCTCATCTAGTATCATAGTTTTATTTATTTATATTTCTACCTTATTTCTTTTAGTTTGAAACATTTTCTCAATCTGTCTTTGTCTTTTGTGTTCTTGTTTTAGAAGAATATAGTTCACTTATTTTGAATAAGCAGTGTTTGACCTATATTTACTTACGGTTAGATTCTGATTTAAGTATTTTTCTGGATATATTACAGAAGTGACATTGTGGGTCTCAGCAGTTAAGGTCACTTATTGCTCTTGCTGAGGACCCAGGTTTGGTTCCAATACCCATATCAGTTGGCTTATAACTATCTGTAACTCCAGTTCAAGGAGATCCAACAATTTGCCCTCTGTGGGCACCTGAATGTACATGATGCTCATAAACTCATGTGGTCAAATATTCATACACATACATTAAAAAAAGACATAAAAAAGAGAAGTGACATTGTACCTTCTCAGTGCTAAGACTGCAGTAGACACATAATGTTGATTTGTCGAGTCCCTGCTGGTGTTGACTCTGGTCACTTGGCTAAAGTTGCATCTGATTTCTACAATGGAACTTACAGTTTTACAATTATAGTAAATATCTTATGGGGAGTGTGTTTGTGACTCTATGTCATCATTTTGAAGATTGCTGTTATAGTTTGAATATGGAATGTTTCCAATGAGCTCACATACTCTGGGCTTGGGTATCAGCTGGTAGCATTCTTGGATGGTGCTGGGAACTTTAGGAGGTTGTAGAGTCCTACAGAGGTTTCCTAGTGAGAACTTACTCAGGGTCCGAGAATCTGAGCTTACTTTACCCAGCAGGACTGCATAAGGGGATGATCTGACCTTGGGTGTGGTTCCCAGGTGTTTGGAAGGGTCTACAATTGGCTGTGTAGTGTGCTTTGATCTAGCAAGGGGGAGGTCTTTTGCCCTGCCCCCTGGCATTGTTATAAAAAGCCCTTTTGAAGAGGCAAAGGGACTGCTGGGTTTTGACGCAGGTCTTCCCGAAGCTATCCTGTGTTTCTGTCTTTCCTCTCATCATCTAGCTGTCTTTCTATCATTTCTTATCCCTCTCTCCTCCTCATAGGAACCCTTTTAAAAGGTGGGAGTTGGCCTCCCACAGGAGATGGGGTCTGGTTAGAGGATGTGGGTCAGAGTAACCTAGCTCTTTGGTATCTTGTCTCTGGCCTCTTCCTGTCTTTAGCTCTACTTTCTGACTACCAGAAGGAAAGGAACATCTACCACATGCCAACTGCCTTGTTGTTCAGGCTTGCCTCCGATCCTCAATAATAAAACCAGGCAATCACAGACCAAAACCTCTGAAGTTGTGAACCAAATACTTTTTTCTTCCTTAAGGCCAATGTTTTCTCAGATATTTCTCTCCATTCCAATCATAAAATGACAGATTACAATTCTCTCTTGTTGGGATGACAATTGTGTTAGGTTTTTCTATTGTATGTCATGTATCTCTTTGTTGTGGGAATCCTTCTGGAATAAGCACCCTGCCACCAATGAGAGTAGAAGAGAGATGTCACTGATGGATCAAAGCCAGAATAGCTTCTGAAAGACTTCGATTCCAGGTCCAGTTTGCATTCTCATTTTATACTCTAAAGTCACAAAGTGGGACAAGCAAGCAAGCGAGATTTTTCAGAAGCACAGTGGCAGTCAGCCGGTTGTTAAAGACAATGGCCCATTGATTCAGCTCTTTCTCCAGGTCAATCTGTTTCAGGTAGCAAGTGAAGTCGTGCTTGGCAAATAGGCAGTACAAGCAGTGCTTTAAGTAAATCACTAAATAAATCAATAAACCAGTGTCTAATAATTGGTCTTTTATACCTTATTCTACTTCATCTTCCCCTGTATTTTACATTTTCATCGTTTTGTTGTCATACCTATCTCCAAATATTGTCTTTGTCTTCATTTCCCCGATTCTCTCTTTAGCTGTATAAACATGCTGTTAAACCTGTCTACTGGGTTTTTAAATTTTATATATTGTATTGGTCAGTTGTGTGTTTTAATTTTTTGTTTTCTATTATGTAATCATTTTACATAGATTTTGGTTTCTTGCTGCCATTCTGAAAGTCTGGGTTTTTAATCTCTAGATGTGCAGTAAGCATAAATGCTATAATACACCAGAAACTCCATTTAGGTTTGTTTTTATTCCTTTGCTCTGACTACTTCATGCTGTTTTATTGCCCATGTATTTGACCTTCTTTGATTATTTGTGGACATTGTATTGCATTTTAAAAAGTTATTTATAGAAATAATTTGATGTCTACCTCGGGGTTACTCATTGCTTCTTGGCCTCTTGGCTAAGATCAAGTGTCCTTGGTGTTATTTGCAGAG
>CABHPP010001703.1:35681-69581 GCA_902168425.1 Peromyscus attwateri | reverse complement strand
AGGTCTGTAGTAGTTCTGTAGATGAATACAGAATTAAGTAAAATTATAAGTGGACAAAAGTTTCATGTGATCACTCATGAAGTTATGAAGACTAAGGAGATTTCGTTTTATTACAATAGTTGGTTAACTCGGATTCTGTGGTCATTTGGTTGGTAATTCCTCAGCAAGTCCCTACTTTGTTGAAGACACTGGTCTAGATTCATTGGGAGATATAAAGGATGCCCCTGCCTTCATAAATAAGTTTGTATCTGCTTTAAGAAAGACAGGGTAGAAATTGTTGAAAGAAGAGGTGTTTTTTTTTGTTTTTTGTTTTGTTGTTGTTTGTTTGTTTACTGAAAAGGTTAAGTAGTATTTACACTTTAAAATCTTGGACAAAAGAGTTTTCTATTATCCCTTTGTTTCTGTTTTTATTTTTATTTTTTTAATTCACTTACCCAACACTGTATCACCATGCTGTATACATGTAGCTAATGACTTTCACAGCTGTACAGTACTGCATCTCTGCCCTATAATAGTGTTTGTCCGTTCTGCAGCCAGTGGCCACTTTCTCTTGCATTAAAAACATTGCACTATGTTTCCTAAGGTACATGTATAAATATTTCTTCTGGGCAGATACCAAAGGATAGAATTGCTGAGTTGTAGAGTTGTGAGTGTTCGACTTAGTAAATATTGTCATATTCTATTCCAAGATTTCTGTGTTAACTTACCTGGGGAAGCCAGGGAAACAAGCTAACACAAGATAAGTAGCTACGAAAACAAACAACAACAAAAACAAACAGAAATAAACCAAAACCAAAAAAAAAATTGATACATATTCTGAAATACACTTTTTTTTTTTAAAGCAGTGATGATCATAAAGCTTGGGAGGGGCCAACAAGGTTGCTCTGCAGGTTAAGGCTGGTTGCAGATCTGATGACCTGAATTTAACCCCCAGGATTCACAGGGAAGGAAAGAACTGTTCCCGCAGGGTGCCCTTTGACCTCTGCACTCCAGCTGTGGCACACCTGCCCCCCAAATCAGCAAACAAATAAACAAAATGTTGTTAATAAAAGGGTCCAGTTGTCTTTTAGGAGGATCAGGGAGATAGCCACAGGCTGTCTTACTTAGGTATGGTGGTGAGTTTGTAGATAATCATTATGCTTTGAAAGAGAAAAACAGAGGATCTTGCAAGAACCAATGAGGCTATTTTAAAATTCTCAAGAAAAAAAAAAAAAGAAAAGAAAACAAGGTTAGTAGAGCTGTCACACAACAGGCTTCTGTGGCACAAGACCCCGATGTCACTTGAAGGACAAGAAGTTGTCCCTTTGTATAAGCGTGAATTGCCAAGAGTTGGCGAAGGACGTTGGCAGGAAGGATGGGCAGGAAGTGGTCACGCTGGGAGGAGGGCTATGCAGAACTCAGGGAATGTATAACCATGGAGGAGGGAGACACTGGCAATTTTCCAACAGTGAAGTACTCCAGATGTCCAGGGGATGATGGGTAGAAGGTAGGAAGAGAGATTCAAGGCAGGAATCCTGGTTGTCTGAGAGTTGAGAACTCTCTCGGAGAAAATGAAAAAGGGTTAATTTTGAATCACTGAGAAGACAGTCTAGGGCTTGTGATCTTAGAAAACGAAAAGAGAAAGGAGTCAAGGATATTTGACTAAAGGAACTAGAGAAGGAGGTTTCAGATGTTGAATACGGAGTTATTAGATATCAAAATTCTGTGTGAACACATGGCCTTGGAGCTCTCAGGAGTGGTGAGGACCCTAAGCATTGAAGGATGAAACCCCCAATGTATCCAAACAAAAGTGGGCAAGTATTACAGAAGACTCATTTGTATTGTCTGTTTACTGATGTAAATTAAGTAAATAAACTAAGATAGCATGATGATGTGTCCGCATGGATGGTGACATTGATCCACGGAGTCGAGAGAGCCCTGGGGTTACATGAGAAGGATTAGATGGGAAGGACAAATCATTCATGGTATGTGATGTGAGGGTAGGGAACTTCCAGCTCTAAGCTACTGCATACCCGGAGTGGAGATGCCAATAGCCACCTCACAAGGTCACAAATAACATGGTAGGCCTAAGGGATAGGGATCTTTAGGTTTACTCTCCTACTGTTTCTGATTGGCTGTCGCCAAGCATACACACATGCTTGTATATTCTCTCATTATACCTCCTTGACAAATATACAGACCTCTGAAATTCTGTCATGAGAGAGTTGCTTTGTTCTTTGGAGACAAGGATACCAGCTTTTGATGTGTTCCTTTGCTCTGATTTTGTTTTGACAGGTTCTCCTTATATAGTTCAGGTTGGCCTTGAACTAATTATGTGGCCCAAACTGACCTCAGACTCAAGATTCTTCTGCTCCAGCCGGATGAATATTAAGTTTATAGCCATTCCACGTCTGGGCTTTTTACTTATGAGGTTATTTTGGGATACAATATAATGTCATTTTGGCTGCATGTCACTGTGACAAACACTATAAGCAGAAAGCAACTTAGGGGAGGGAAGAGTTGATTTGGGTTATATTTCTAAGGCACAGTCCATCATGGATAGAAGCAGAAAACATGGAGAAATACTGCATGCTAGCTTACTCATAGGTTTCTGCTCTGCTCAGCTAGCTTTCTTATACAGCCTGGGGCCATCTGTCTAGGGATTGTGCTGCCTGCAGTGGGCTGGCCCCTCTTGCATCAATTAATAATCAAGACAGTCTCCCACAGACATAGCCACAGGCCGCTCTGATGTAGATAGTTCCTCAGTTGAGGCGTTTACAAGTTGACAATTAAAGCTAACTAGGACACTTGCCTTTTGATGTTTTTCTCAGATATACGAAGAAAATATTCAGGCAGTAGAAATAGTCATATTTTTGTTGACGCTTGAATGACTCACAGTGAGTTGGCTCGTAGATGTTCAGGCTTAAAGGGATTTAAACTGTCTATACAGGAGGCAGGGCGTTAGCTGGTTTGGTAGAGGGCTTGCCTGCCATGCACACAGAGTTTGATCTTTAGTGGTGCAAAAAAGCAAAACCAAACCAAAGGAAACACACAATCAAAAACCAGTCTATCAGTGCCTCCCATTGTCCAAGTTAAGAAAAGGAGCACCCACACTTAACTCCGTGAGGCTCACCGCTGCATATAATGCTAAGAGATGGTTTGAAAAGTAACTTAATTTTTATGGTGGGGACAAGAAGTAAAGCCTGTTCCTTGATTAAGGAACTTAAGGGTAGATGGATGAGAAAGTGAGCCAGGACTGAGATTTTAACCCTTCTTGTGAATATATTCATATATTTATATATTCCCTCTCTGTCTTTCTCATTTTTTTCTCTTTTCTGACCAGAAAATGAAAACGTGTATATGTAGTTTTTACTCTTTCTCTAGATTTATTTATTTTATTTTATGTGTATGAGTGCTTTGCCTGCATGCATGTATGTGAACCACAGAAAAAGGCATGGGATCCCCTGAAGCTGGAGTTGGGGATGGTTGTGAGTCGTCATGTGGTTGTTGAGAACCAAACCAGGGTTCTCTGCTAGAGCAGCAAGTATTCCTCACCACTGAGCCATCTCTCCAGCTCCAAGAGCTTGCTTTTTGGACAACCATAGCCCTATCTCTCGTTTGGTTAGTGGGAGAGCACGGGGGTGGGGTGGGGTGGGGGAGTTAGGTCCTCTTGTGCTGACTGTTCTGTCTCCTTTCCTTGACACCCTCCTTCTTTATGTGAGTGTGCTCTGGGGCCAGGAGTGGGACCTTAGCATCTAAGTTTGGCCTTGCCTTTGATCGAGGCATCCTGTCTGTAGCACCTGAGACCGACCTATTCGCCTTTTGAAACCTGTTCAAGCAGGAGGGAGAATAACACCCATTTTATTTTTAGAGTCTTTTTTTTTTTTCTTTAGAAGTCAAACCAAAAATAAACTTGGCCTCAATTTCCAGTGGTAGATGCTACTTCACATGCTCTACACTAGAGATAAGCCTTATTTACCTGTTTACATTGTGGTGCTGTGGATAGCACCCTGGACCTTGTATGTTAGGTAAATGCTCTACCACTCAGCTACATCCTCAGCTCCTTCTTCTACATTTGAAGAAGCTACTTGGGTGCTTTAATACATAACACAGTATTATTCTGGGTAATAAATATATTAGCTACCTAAGTATCTAAAAGAACATTAAAGTAAACATATTTCATTGTGTGTTATTTCTGGAGTTGAAGTTGAGAGCCTGAATTCATTTTAAATTATGATCATATTTTGGCTTTCTGTTTATCTATAGCAGCTAGACAAGCTTTTGCATATTCTCACCCCATCAGGCAGCACAACTGAGCAGTGTTTACCGTATAATTTCCCAAGAATAGAAAGGGTAGCACAGTTTGAATGGCATGTGGATTGTGAAAAGACATTAATACATTCTTTTTGATCCCAGTAAGTTTACAGTTGAGACAAGAGCTACAGAGTGAAGTGAGCGAGCGAGAGAGTGAGAAAGACAGATAGAGACAGAGTGAGAGAGCGAGAGAGAGCGAGAGAGAGAGAGCAGTCTGCAAGGTAGGCCAAGCAAAGGTAGGGCTCATGTAAAAGTCCCCTAGGAACACAGGGGAGGTGGACAGCGTTGACTCCAAGAGAAGCAGGTAATGAAGTGGAAGGTCAGCAGAAGGGGCTGGAGGTGCTGTGACCTCATCTGTCTTTCAGAATGTGCCAGCAGAGGGAATGAAAGTATGGCCCTCAGAAGCTCTGAAGATCAGGTATTTTGGAAACCACCTGGCTCCCTATTAAAATAAAATCTTTAAATATCATAGAGACTGTAAAAGAAATAAGATAAAAAAAGAAAGATGTAGCTTCATGTGAGGGATGTTCACACATGTAACAGGCAGAAGATAAAATTCACCACGTCTGAGACTGTTCACAGCATTCCTAATGTCCAAAGAGCTGCCATGTATCCAGAAGAGAAAATGATGGATAACCTAATAGGAGAGAGCAAAGGAAATGAGCAAACCATTCATTTCACAGAAAATTAATTAGAAGTGGCACTTATGATAAATACAAAATCATGCTTTCTTCATTAGAGAAATTCGAGCTTACATTACTTGATTTCTTGTATCGGCAAAAATCATATTACATTATGGTGGCAAGACTTTCAGAAACCGCTGAGCATCATGCATTGCGGTTAGGTGAACAAGATGGCCGGCGCAGCATCCATGGATAGCATCACTTGGCAGTGTCTGCCCAAGTTAAAAGTGCACTCTGTGGACCTCAAGGGGTTGCTCTATCAATATACTTGGCAGGATGACTTTGCATAGAAATTTATTACACCCTTGATTAAGGAAAAGTGCATACGAAGTTATTTTCCTTATCTGGTTAAGCTGGGTGGTGGTGGCGCATGCGTCTAGTCCCAGCACTTGGGAGACAGAGGCAGGAAGAACTCTATGAGTTCAAGGCCAGCCTGGTCTACAAACCTAGTTTCAGATAGCCAGGACTCTGTTACGCCAACAGAAAAACCAAATCAACCAACCAAACAAACAAAAAAACTGGTTAAATAAGTTGGGAGCCGAAACAAAATTGGATAACTCTGAAAGCAAGACCACCTGACACAATGCTGTTCCGCAAAGATCTCTGTGCTGGAATAAGAACAAACCAAGGCACAGGTTGGAAGATGACTATTCGTGTTAAATATGAACTCATGTGCACCTTGTCTTGTAACTGTAAGACTGTTCCATAAAAAACTCAAAGCTACAATTGCCTCTTGGAAAGAAAACTATGGGGCTGGGGTGAATATGGAGGGACACATTTTCTTCCTGGGTATCCTATTCTTCCTTTTAGATGATTAAGTACAAGAATTTATTGTTTTTCAATTGAAAAAAAAAATTCTAGCGGACCGTTCATGCTGATCAGTTTTGTTGAATAGGGATTCTTTGTGACTTGGGGATCAGTCTCTTGCTGGAAGCACATACTTATTTCCATAAACAGTCACTGTTACTACTACCCTGACAGGTTAGAGTTCAGCAGGGAAGGGCGCAGGAGCACTTGTCTTTTGGAACAGTCCATCTTGGTTCTTCATGGTTACTCTGCTTTCATCATCATTTTCCTAGGAAACTGGTCTCACCAGAGAGAGACCCGCAGAACCCTGAGTACGACCCAGAGGTGGGTGGGAATTAGGGAAAAATGTGGAAGCCAGTGATGGTAGGTGCCTGGGGCTGGGTGAGTGCCTAGAGTGCGCTAGCAGCTGCTATCCCAGCTCGATTCTGGGCAGCCATAGTAGAAACAGAGGAGAACATGACTCTGGGTCCCAGTCTTGATCTCCTGTTGTCCCTGACGTTTCCTCTGGTGTCCAGGAATCTGCAGTTTTTAAACTGTCTTTGGTTCTGGGATTCATTTCTGGCCATCACTGATCTGCCCCCAACTCTCTCCATCTCTTGAAATATCCGTTCCTCGGAATGTTTTTGTGTTACTGCCCGAGTCTTTGCTGGGTTTGAGTCTTTGCTGGGTTCGACTCTCCCATAGACGTGTGCTTAAGAGGGATTGTGCCATCGCACCTTTGTTCCTGAACCCTCAAAGAGTGCCAGCTGTCAGGGGGAAAGCCTAGCACGGAGAGAAACAGCAGAGGTAGTGCAAGAGTTATTGGTAGACCGATGGTTGTAGAGCAGGAATCTCATTAGCGATAATAGGAATAGTTAGGAGTTACTTATACTGAAGAAATGGAAAAGAAAGCGTGGAGTCGATCAGAGCTCCCACGCTGAAAAAGTAAGTTCCAAAAAGAAATAAACCACTCTGGTCATGAAGTTAGAATTAACTGTGCATCCAAATAGATTTGAGTACACGGTACACATTTCTCGGCTCTGTGGAAGTTGTATGTGTGTATGTGCGTATTTCTGTTCATTTCTTGCAAGTTGATTTGGAAATGAGCCGGGGTAGGGGTGGGGTGCATCCAGCAGGCTGGGACAGCATGCAGGGGAAGCCTTGGGCATTAAAGCTGGGCAACTTGGAGAGCGAGAGAGGATAGAGGTGAGCGGGAAAGGTCAGAGAAGTGCCTGTCACAGAGGAGAGGCCATCTCGGTGACCCCAGAAGGCTTACTCTTGTGAAAGACGTGTGGAAGAAGCTGAAGGACTTCTATTTACCTTTCCAGGGCTGTGGAAATTTCAGGATGTGTGCAGTTCTTAGTGACTGCATCTGGCCCAACTTTTTCCTAGTGGGTTTTTGAGAGCAGCTTTCCTGTACCTACATTCTGTTAAGAGATGCTCTAGCGTGTGTTGAACACAGGTGGACGTGGTGCCGTGCTAACTGCATGGGCTTTGCTGTTCCTTCAGCTTTCTTCCAGCACATTCCTCTGGGAAGATGGGCTTTCTCTTCAGGAAGTTTTGTCAGGATATACCCTTCTCAGCCAATCAGTGTGTATTTGACAGGAAGAGCCCTGGAATGAGCATCGTGGATACCCAAAGTCCTGTTCCCCGCTTACATATGCAAAGCAACCAAGCCTGGGTCAATGTTATCTCGAGTCCTGTTTCCTTGTATGAGAAATGAGCAAGAAGTAGAGTGCCTTTTATAGACAGGAAGTCAAAATATTAAGCACTGCCTAAGATATAAATCTTACATTTACATAAGATCCATATAACCCAAAGACGCAAAGAGCTACTTTTTGTTGTTGGTATTTAGTGACAGAGTCTTATGTAGCCTAGGCTGGCCTCCAGTTCACCATGTAGCCAAAGATGGCCTTAAACTCCTTCCTGCCTCTGCCTCCTGAGTGTTGGGATTACAGAGGTGCACCACCATGCTTGGCTACATTTTTTCCCCTGTAGTGTTGCTTATTGATTACGGATGTGAGATGAAACCTCTTCCTCCCGGTGCTGCAGAACTTAGAGAGGACATGGAAATCAAATATAAATTGCAATTTCGTTACTCTCGGTGGTTTTTCTTAAAATTTTCAATATTTTTTTTTCTCCTATGGCTCTTTGCAAATTAGTTTGTCATTACAGAAAAATCTAAGCTGAAAATTCCCAATTCCTGGTGTGTCTGGGGTCACTTCCAAGGTGATGAGCTGCACCCAGGCTGCTCCTGAGGATGGTGCCCAAGCTGTCTGTCTGTCTGTCTGTCTTTGTTTCCCGGGCCATTGATCACTGCCCATTCCGTACCCGACCTGCCTTAGACCCCCTCTACCTCCAGCAGTGCCTCTCCGGTCCTTCACAAGCCCAGGTGCTGTCCCTGTTCTTCCCTACGCCCTCTGCCTTCCTGTCCTCTGTGCTCTTCTGGTCCAAACTTGGTTTTAAAGAATGGATAGTGTTTTGGAAGACCAGCAGCTGTCTCTTGGCTTTGTCTGTGTTGCTATTTTATTTCCTGGCACACTAGGGCTTGAACCCAGGGCCATGCATGTGCTAGGCAGTCACGGTACCACTGAGCCATGTCCTTTACCTCTGTGGGTTTGTTTTTGTTTTGGGGAAACAGAGTCCTGCTATGTAGCTCAGGCTGGCTTTAGACTTGGGATTCTCTTGCCTGAGCCCCTGTCCTAAAGCTGACATTACACGTGTATGTCGTTGCCTCCTGATCTGATTTGCTCCATTTGCTTTTAAATATCTTTTTTAGAACATTAATTAATTAATTAGCTAATTGGTGTTGGTGATTGAACGAGGGCCTCAGGTATGCTAAGCACATGGTCTACCAGTGAGTTATATCCTAAGCCCCTCTTGAACTTTAGAGTGATGCAAGTCCATTGTACAAAAATGTAAAAAAACACAGAAAAGTGTATTTTCTAGTCTCTTGTATTGCCACTTCTAAAATAGTACTTAAAAACTGAGTATAACCTTCAGGGTTTTTTGGTTTGTTTTCTTCCAAATTGTTTTCATTACTCAGCAGTGTTTTTAATTTGAAGGACTTAAGGACATACCCTTTTTCCTCTGGTGCAGTGGTACTTCACAGCAGAACCAAGTAGAAAGTGCAGTTGGTAAACACGCCTGTCCTTCACTCACACATGCCATCAACACTTGCACTTCTGCTGAGTGTTGGTTCCAATCAGTGGCCCTCACGAACACATCATTGTCCAAAGTCCATGGCTGGCATGCAGGGTCAGTCTTCTTAGTGTCCATCAGTTGCCTTGTGCAGCTGTATAAGGACAGTATTTACCACTGTGGGAGGGGACAAGATGATTGTGTTGCTGTAGGTGGAGTTTTTCTGTGTCCTGGCATTTGCTCCCAAATAACTGCGCAGATTTATTATTCGTTGTAAATGCTCAGCCTACAGCTTAGGCTTGTCTCCAGCCAGCTCTTACAACTTAAATTAACCCATTTCTGTTCATCTATGTGCTGCCCCAAGGCTCGTTGACCTCATCTATGAACTTCCCATGTCGCATCTAGCTTGCAACTTCCCCTTCTTCTTCTCCCCAGCATTCTCTCTACCCTGAACACCCTGCCTAGCCACCGGCCAACCAGCCTTTTGTTAACAATGAGAGCGACACTTCTTCACAGTGTGCAGAAGGTCACAGCACACTACCCTAGAGATCTGTGCTGTCCCTAGTTTGTGTCTCCATGCCAACCTGTACCGACTCCTTATATTCCTACTGCCTATATAGCTAAACATAAGTGTTTTTGGAGTTTTGTTCTTGGTGTTTTATTTACTTAAATTTTTATTAGTGTGCATTGATTTACACATGGTGATAGGCTTAGTGAAGACATTTTTTTTCATGGACATCACACTCTGACCGTATTCACCCTCTTATGCTTTCTTTTCCCCTCTTCCCTTGTGCCATTCCCTCCTTCCCCCCAAACAGTCCCTCTTCTAATTTTAGGCCACACGCACAGACAGACAGACAGACACATGTATTTATGAACACTCACACGTACATACATACACAATGGTTTCTATATAGCAATATTTGTCTTTCTGGATCTGGCTTATCTTGCTTGCTATTATGCTCTCCAGACGCATTGATTGTCTTGGAGGTAGTGTCATTCCAACCTCCCTTAGGCTGGGTAAATCTCCGTGGTGTATGCACATTTCTCTGTCCATTCATCTGGTAGTGATCACCAAGACTGATTTCAGAGCTTGGCTGTTGTGAGTAGTGTGACAAAAAGAAAAAAAAAAAAAAAGAAAAAGAAAAGAAAAAAGAAAAATGTGGATGTGCAGGTGTCTCCATGGCATGCTGACTTAGTTTCTTCGGGTGTGTTGGCCAGGAGTGATATCATATGGTAGTTCTATATTTACTTGTTTTGAGGAACCATATGCTAGCCAAAATCTAAAAAAAAAAAAAATTTAAAAATTTTTTTAAAAACGTGTGTGTAGTATATGGGTGTGTACAGGTTTTGTGTGTGGGGTGAGCATGCATGTGTATGCACATGTGGAGGCTGGAGCCAGCTTTGATGTGTGTGCTGGGATCCGAACTCAGGTCCTCACACTTGTGTGACAGACCCTTTACTGACTGAGCCATCCACCCAATCCAGCTAATCATAGTTTTTATTTTTTTGGTTTCTTAAGACAGGGTCTCACTGTGTTGTAAACAAACGTCTCCTGTCCCAACTGCCCAGTTCCAAATAAATATACAGAGGCCTATATTACTTAGAATTCTTGTCTAATAACTCAGGCTTGTTACTAGCTAACTCTTAAATTTAAATTAACCCATAATTCTTATCTATGTTTAGCCACGTGGCTTGGTACCTTTTCTCAGTATGGCATGCCCACCTTGCTTTTCTGTGTTTGCAGGCGACTCTCTTACTCTGCCCCCTCCTCTTCCCAGCATCCTCCTAGCCTGGCTCTCGTGCTCAATCTCTTCCTGCCCAGCTATTGGCCAATCAGCTTTTTATTAGCCAATGAGAGTAATACATATTCATAGTGTACAAAAAGATTGTTCCACAGCACTGTGTACCCTTGGCTGTCCTGGAACTCACTATGTAGACTAGACTGGCCTTGAACTCATAGAGATCTGCCTTCTTCTGCCTTCCTCATTGCTGGGATCAAAGGTGTGTATCACCATGTCCAGCTTACTCATGATTTTTAAAAGATGCAGAACATGTTCTTTTGAGCATGTCATGTTTTACTGAATTCTGGTTGAACACTTAGGTTTCTTTCCTTCAGCATTACAGGCAACTTGATGACCACCCTTGTATGTAGATCTTTGTATAAAACTCTCCTTATTCCCTAGACTTGCTTAAGGGATATTAATGTTTTAAGGTCTTTGTTAGGTACCCACTAACAGTGTAGCCCTTCAGACAATTCCAGAATAGGTTTCTAGTTTTCCTAATGATGTGCCACTGTAACAATGCAGGCATCATTGGTTCACACACAGCTCACGTGCTAGACGTTGCTTTAAAGGCTTTGTGGGTAGTCACTTTATTTGATTCTCACAGAGCGGCGGTCAATAGTTTTAAGCCCCATTTTAAGGATAAGAACATTGGGACACGAAGAGGTTAAGGAACCTGCCCATTGTGGTTTACCTCTCTGTAATATGGGGGGCACTTCCAGGACTTAACTGGAGTTCGGTTAAGAGTTCTAGGCTTCCCTGCACCACAGGGAGTCTCAGCAAGTATTAGCAGCAGTGTGTCTCATTGCTCAAGAAATGGCACCTCAAACGTACTACAGCTAACATGACCAAGGAGAATTTAATTTGGACTTCTTTTTAAAGGGTAAATATTCAAGTAGAAAATTTTCTTCAAGTTCAGTTGTTTCTAAGTTAACTACCATTTAGAACATTGTTGGTGTTTGGTGACAGTCACTTAATGACAGGTTTATAGTCCTTTTAATATGCAAAGGAAAGGGGGGCAGCGTATGTCCATCATGTGCTGTAGAAGTTGAGCTTAGGTCTTGCTGTTTCTGTGTACAAACACTATCTGGCCAGGAATAAAATGTGAAACAAATTAATAATCCCTGTTGGGAAAGAAAGAGTATGAAACTCAATTTCCTTAACCCCCCACACACCAGTTCTTCTGTATATCATATCCAAAAGCAGCATTTTATTGTTTCGTTTCACCATTAAAATTCCGGATTTTTTTTCCTTCTTTTTTTTAGGTTTTCGAGACAGGGTTTCTCTGTGTAGGCCTGGCTGTCCTGGGACTCACTCTGTAGACCAGGCTGGCCTAGAACTCAGAGATCCGCTTGCCTCTGCCTCCTGAGGGCTGAGAGTGCATACATCACCATGCCCAGTTTCAACTTCTATTTTAAGCAAATAGAAGTTCCCATTTCCCCCCTCCTTTCTTTGGTGGTCTTCCACATTCCAATGGTTACATTTCCAGACAGTTGATATTTATTTTTAAAATTTTAATCATTTATTATTTAGTATGTGTGTGTGTGTGTGTGTGTGTGTGTGTGTGTGTGCGCCTGTGCACATGTGTACACATGCTACAGTGTGGGAATCTGTGTGTGTGTATCTGTGTGTGTGTATCTGTGTGTGTATCTGTGTGTGTGTGTATCTGTGTATGTGTGTATCTGTGTGTGTGTATCTGTGTGTGTGTGTGAATGTGTGTATCTGTATGTGTGTGTGTGTGTATCTGTGTGTGTGTGAATGTGTGTATCTGTATGTGTGTGTGTATCTGTGTGTGTGTGTGTGTGTGTATCTGTGTGTGTGTATCTGTGTGTGTGTAGGTCAGAGGGCAGCTTGTTAGAGGGGCCGAGTACCTTTGTCAACCGAGCCAGGTTGCCAGCGTCTTAACATTTCTCTCGAGGATACCTGGGTGTTTACTGCTAAATGTTTTCTGGGTCTTTTTATTTTTCCAGAAGAAAGTAGACTGATTTTCTTGTCTCGGTTTGGGCTAAATCCTGTGGGTCCTGGGCTTTCATCTTTTAGGCACACGTGAATAACTGCTCAGATGTCATGGAGAGCCTCAGTGGGACTCATAACTGTTAACAAGGTATTCAGGGTTCCCCCTCCCCCCATTTTTAAAAATCCTTCAAACTAATGTTATTTAAAGGCTTTCCTTGGAACTAGAAAGCCCTGTCTATTCACCTCTTAAACTCCCACGTCCACATTGTCTTTGACATGCTGGGCTGTCAGGAAGTATTGCTCAGTATATAATTTTTGTTAACTGATTCATATAAAATTACTCTGTACATTGTTTGCTATTAGAAGTGCTAATTATAGGTTTGTTTTTATTTGTGTTTACTTTTTAGTCTTTGGGAACACTGAATTAAAAAAATTTGAAGCCTTTTCCTTAAACATTAATGAAAACACATATTTGAATAAAACAATACTGTGTGTCTAGTCTCAAAATTTTCATTCCGGGGCAGCTGGCAATTATTTCTGTTTCTCCCTGCGAGAAATGTTTCTAAAAAAAAATGAGAAAAAGTTCTTTGAGGAAAATGTCTAATTATTCTTTGGGAGCTGGCCAGTTGGTGGGAGATGACAAGGTTTAAGAATTCAATTTTTCAAGGTGGCGGTAAAGCTAACAAAGGTTAAATGCATTTCTTTAATGTGCAGGGGTGGCGGCTCTTGAACACCTTCAGTTTGGTTGAAAATGGGCTGTTTGACACTTTTCTGAAAGTCAGTGACTTGAACTGAATTCAAGCAAAAATCTTTTTCCTCAAACACAAAATTTTTTAAATTATTTTATATGTGTGTGTGTGTGTGTGTGTGTGTGTGTGTGTGTGTGTGTGTGTACGTGCATGCATGTAGCAGTTCACAGAGGTCAGAATCATCAGATCCTGTAGAACTGAAGTTAGAAATGGCTGTGAGCAGTGTGTATGCCGGGAACAGAACCCAGGTCCTCTGCAAGAACAGCCAGTGCTCTTAACCACTGAGCCATCTCTCCAGTCCCTTGGGATGTTTTAGAAGCTGCCCACAATTCATTTTGTAGCTTTTTCTCTGTCTTGTCTGCTTGCATTGATGTGGTGAGCATCTTACCAACAGGTTGCTAAGTAATCTCATTTTGAGGGTGCTGGGGTAGTGCTGTGTTCTTTGAAAATTGTTTTTTGGTTATAGTTCTGTGAACTTTTCCGAAATAGCTGGATTTATTCAGAATTCTAGAGAAGTATTGCTGTCTGATCTTACAAATGTTGCTAAATAGTCTATTGAGAAGTACAACTTAATTCACCTTTCTGACTTAACGATAGCTTAGAATCCTGGTTAGTATTCTAAAGAAAATATTGGTGAACAGTGTTGGGAATTGGCAGACAGCGGATTCTCACAAAATGAGCTCAAACTTAACTCAAAACAACAACTTCAAAGGAAAAGAACAGCCAGCCTTCAAAATAATGATTCCTTGGGGATAACTCTAAGACTATTTTGTGACATGCAGATGCCCCAAGTATCTATCACTGCATGTCCTTAGTATCTCAGAATGTAATATTTGCCTTTCCAGCATTACCCAAGTTGTAAAAGGACCTCACGCACCACCTGGTTCACCTTTCTCATTTTGAAAATAGGGAGACTGAGGTACGAAGGGTTGAGTGAGCTAGACCACCAGTTGCACTGACCACGACACACCTGGCTTCTAAAGCATCATGGCCTGGCGTGTGGTACGCAGTAGGTTTGCAGGTATGTGTGCTGATGCAGGGGAATGCGGACAGGGACGGATGACATGCGTTCTCTTCTGAGACGCGTGTCTGATGATTGGCGTTCGTGGCTGGTCTCACATGTGCTGAGTTGCTGCGGCTCAGGTGTGACATCAGCTTTAAAATCAGGTCGTCTCATTGGCAAATAAAGATAGATCCCTCGGAGAATGGCGTAACCTGAGTAGAGTGTGGGTTACAGCTATTAATCCAATACGGCAGCGAAGCCCGTGCCTCTGGTATTGGAATCCTGCAATAGGGACTTCATCTCCCCTCCTGACCCTGGAGCTATTCCTGTCATATGTTTAACTCTACTTCCATACTAAATAGCACATTGCATTGTTGCTACTTTCATTGAACGAACCATCTGTTATCTTTTAAGGTGATTTAAATAATAATTTAAAACTACATATTTATATAGTTATCATTGTAGTTGCCATTTATAGCAGCCATCATTCCTTTTTCTTGGTCCCTGCTTCTTTTCTGTAAGGACTTAAATGCACTTGTAACACACGCACACACACACACACACACACACGCACGCACGCACGCACGCACACGCACCCCCACTCCACACACACAGTGTGTATGTCTGGAGGGATAGGAGTTGGGGCATTTTCTTTCTGTCATTACTTATTTGGATTTTTTTCTTCCTTTCCTCCCCTTCTCTGTGTTAGGGAACTCCACTTCCCTTCGTGGTAGTCTGCTTGGAGTTACCTTGATGGCTGACTGATGCCATTTTTTTCCTCTTACTTTTTCACTCGTAGTTTCTGTTGCTATCTCTCCAGACTTGACAGGCTTTTCTTTGGCGTTGTTTAAAGTATTAATTCCATCCAAAGACTTGGTTTTAAAAGGCCGGCTGTTATTACTTTGTGTGTCAGTGCACATGCCCACATTCCACAGCGTGGGCATGGAGGTTAGAGGGCAACATTGGGGAGTCAGTTTGCTCTTCTCCTGTTGGTTTCCAGGGCTTGAACTTAGGTTGTTAGGCCCCAAAGATAAACACTACACACACACACACACACACACACACACACACACACACACACTTACTTTAATCTTAGATGTTGTAGTCTTCATCTCTAAAAGTGGTGGTGCCTGGACCTTTAAAGATCACTCTATGTACATAGAATACAATCTGTGCTACTTTGGTATCCCTGTCTGCTGGTTGTAATGGTAGTTAGTGTCCATTGTGGGCTGTGATCTCATTAGGAGGCATGCATTTCCCGTTCATGCTTCTCTGTGTTCCTAGTCGTTTTTTGACTGGATCCTGTATGCTGTGAATTCTGCCTCTGTAGGTGCTAGGCTTGCTTCCTGTTCCTATTACTATTCTGGAGCTTTGATTTTTTGGGGGGTATTACTTATAATTAGTTTGATTCTTTTAGGTCGTAGCTTAAGATAGTTAGGTGCAACTAGATCGTACTGGATTTAAGACTGACTATTTCCCAGACCCGGGTAAGGCCCATCTGTGAATTCCATTCAGTGTCCTCTGAACCGGGAGTCTTCCCTGACCTGTTTGTCAGGAGAGAGCCGATAGTTGTTGGTGGCGTGAGAGCCAGCGCTGTGCAGTCCTCTGATCCTTCCTGTGGTTCTTTTTCCAGCTGCCCAGTGTCCCTTACCTCCACAAGCAGGACCCACTGGACATCCCAGGGGAACTCTGCACGTCTCTGGACATCTGACATACTCTCCTTTCCTCCAGACTGCGGCTGCCTGGGTTTTCTGTATTGGGACTCTGTGCCTCCGTGGGAAGCTTTCTGTGGAGGAAGCTCTCACGGTCTCTTTTCAGATTTCCTTCACTGCTACTACTACCTTCTCCTCCTTCTCCTCCTCCTCGTCCTCCTCCTCCTCTTCTTCCTCCTCCTCTTCTTCCTCCTCCTCTTCTTCCTTCTTTCTTCTATCTTCTTCTTCCTTCTTCCTTCTCCTCCTTTTTTTTTGGGGGGGGGGGGGAAGGGGTTTGAGACAGGGTTTCTCTGTGTAGACCTGGCTGTCCTGGAACTTACTCTGTAGCCCAGGCTGGCCTCAAACTCACAGAGATCTGCCTGCCTCTGCCTCCCAAGTGCTGGGATTAAAGGTGTGCGCCACCACCACCCTGTTTCCTTCATATCATTCGTGTATCAGAGATCACTCTCTTTTGTTGAGTGGCGGTTTCTTTACTCACTTTTTAGTTGTGTTAGGAAGGTAAATCAGTCCTCGTCACTTCCTCTTCACCAGAGGCAGATCTCCCTAAGAGTGGAGGCAGGTAGAGGAGAGAAGGGGGGCTGGGTGGGTGTGGGCGAAGTTAACACAGCCACTGCAGGGAATGGGCAGGACAGGTTTTCAGACAGCTGAGATGGAGACTTTCATAGCAGTGTTCAGATACAGCAGGGTGAGATGCAATGAGTGGAATGGATGCCTTGGATGATAACTGGTCGTTGATGTGTGGGAAAGGAGTCCTTGAACTTTGTGTCTTGATTTTCTAGTAAGTCTTGGCCTTCTTATAACAGTTCTAGATAGACTGTAAAGCCAGGAAGGTGGAACAGCAAAGTTTCTATGAAAGAAAAGAAGCAAACATTTCCTTCGAAGGACACATAGAGTGTGGTTGACAAAGGTTCCAAGAGGGCAGAGTGGGTGTATGTAATCCTCTCTCCATCAAAACGCACTGTGCAGAGAGTTAAAAAACAAAGCAAAACCAGTAGAGGATGTTCCCAGTGTGTATGTCCAGATCGCTTTCAGGTCCTTAACTTGACAAATGAGAGTTCTGCGGGGTCGCTTATTGAAGCACTAATTTATTAACAGACGTGGTGGATTTGTGGATTTCCAGAATTGTTTGTCTAATCCTCTTAAGGGCATTATAGCACTAAGCAGTCCCGCTAAGTGTTTGATCAGTTTAATTAGAATGATCATTTGTCATACTTCAGAAGCCTTTGGCTCTTAGTTATGGAAGGATCGAAGGCAAAGAAGCATCTTCTCCATCTTTTAAAGTCACATCTCAGGTTGTTAAAAACTACCCCCAGTTGAGTTTATAACCTTTAGGTCTTGAGGTGAATAAAGTATGTTGGCTAATCGGGTTAGACATCTAATTTTTCCAATACTTTCTGGTAACTTTTTCATAATCTTGATATGAAGGCTGTGTCATAGGATTTATCTTGAAGTTAGTATTTAGTGTTGCTCATGTGTGAGGATTTAGTTTCTAGTAGGTAGAAGGAAACCAAAAGAACCTTCCTGAGTTCTTGTTATGGATAAGACCCTGTTGGTACTGTGTCGAGACAGAAGGAAAGGAGAGTATAGACAGCATTTAATATTGTGTGGCTGGGAATTATGAATGAATGAGAATTAACTCAACCTGGGAAAAATCAATTATATTTTATTACTTGATAGTCTTCTTTTTATACTAAGCCAACGGGATAAAAAAGTCAGATCATAAAACTGAGGCCATGGAAGCATAACCAAGGTTACTGTACTATTTTTACCCATCATTTGATTTTCTGATTTCTCAAGATGGAAGGGTAGAAAATTGGAAGGATAGAAAATTTGATTCCTGTTAAATCACTTTCCAAATAGCTTAGTTTACTTACCATGCCCTTTAATTAATTCTTTGTCAATTTCTTTCTTACAGGAATTACCTTCAGTTATAGTAACAGAAAGTCGTGTGACCTCTGATTGGGTTCCCAGCTTCTGAATGTGGCTCCATGCACGTCCACTTCTGAGTGCTGGTTAGCCTGCTCTTGACACGATGGAAGAGTTTTGTTAAGATAGTTTGTAGTATTCTCTGCAATATAGATTTCTCTGGTGATGCCTGCATTTGTCCACCCCAATTTTGACAGGGTCTTGCTCTGTAGCTTGGGTCTCTAGTTCCAGATCCTTCTGCCTCAGCCTCTAGAGTGCTAGAATTATAGGTAGGCACCACCACATGTCTGTTTGTCTCATGATTGATGTTGATGAAGTTGGTAATATTTGGTGGTATTAAACTCTAAGGAGTTTCATGATGTCTGCTTGTGTCATTATAGGTGAAGTACTGATTTTCCATTTTTATTTAGTAAATAGCTAGGGGAGGTACATGGGATGTTTGGTGGGGTCATTAATGTATTGCAACCAGGATTCAGCATTTGTATTACTGTAAATACATGTAAATACAGTTGAGTCATGGAGTAGACCGTATTTATTTTCCTCTTGCTGTGAAAGATCATGTTTTCCTTACGTTAATGGTTCTGTGTGTGTATGCACATGCTTATCAGGAATTTAATAATTCCTTCATCTGCTGTCAGTAGTCACTCTGCTCAAATTGTGGTGCTTGGTCCCAGCAGCTCTGGTATCAGTCAGGAGCAGGTGAGAAATAGAGAGACTTGGACCCCACCCCATCAGTGACAATAACCAGATCTCCATCATTTATGAGTAATTTGGAACATATGTAGCCCGGAATAAGTGTCCTCTAATGACATTTGTGTCTCACCAGAGCCGTTCTGGACCACACTTCTCTGAACAGGATGTTATCAGTGCTCCATGAACACTGTCAGTAGAGACCCTCTCCCCTCAGCCAGGGCCCCCCTCCATTGCACCCCTGCACTGCATCCACTACTTCCTAGTCCACATTCCCTGTTTTAATCGCACAATGACACTCCGAGATTGTTAACATTTACCTTGTATCAGGGGGCGGAGCTAGCAACTAGCTGACCAGAATTGGCTGTAAAGAGGCCAGTCATTTGGATAGAGATGACTCACAGGAAGGAAAGGCAGAGACTTGCGTTTAGCCTTACCTTTTGGTTTTGGGACAAGTGAAGAGACAAGCCTCTTGCTGGGTCTCCAGCCAAAAAGGAAAGTCAGCTGGTTGCGTCTCGGCTTCTCTGATCTAGTAGGTTTTCACCCCCACATCTGACTTCCGAGTCTTTGTTGGTAAATAGAACGATAGAGACTTAGTTTAAACCTATATATGTTGGCCTTGGCAGAGCCAGGGACGAGGGACCGGAAGGCCTTCCAGGCCGAGGCCTGAGTGGTCAGTGGGGTATTGACTGTGGGGCCGTGGGGCTGCAGATGATAGTTAAAATATCAGGAGATTCATGTGCAGCTGCTAAGCCGACAGAAAAACTCCAGTCCCCTTCTTTTCTCTCTGCTTCCGTTTCTTCGTTCATTCTGCCCCTCTTTTTCCTGTCAGAGTTTTCTTCAGCTGTCTGGAGACATTTTATTTAAAAGTACCAATTTGAGAGTTTAAGGCACTCAGATGGAATTTCCTCACAGGGCTTTGCAGAACCCGCCTGAGGGTAAAGCCAATCTTCTCCATGGCAGCCATAATATCTCAAGCTTTTCCTTGTTGACCTGGGCAGAGTCTCCCAGGCTTCTGCCTGAAGCCTATAGCCATTTCTGTTCTCTACTAAATAACTCAAAAGGCATTGGAAGACATATCACCTCTGGTTTGGTTTTGTTTTTTAAATCTCTCTCTATATGATTGTTGGGTTACACTGAAAAATATGACTGTATTAAAAAATAAAGGCTGTAAGCAAAATTTAAAGTCAGCAAAGACTTTCAAACTCATCTTCCCCTGCAATTAAGACAGGGTTGTATATTTTTCTGTTTGATGATTCTGAAGGTTTTAGTAGACAAAAAGAGTCCATAGGATAGAAAGGATTTAGTGACAGGAATTGGCGTATTAAGGACACTGGCTTGCTGTGGCAGTGAGTCTTTTTTGATGTTGTGATCAAATTCCTCAGAGAAGCAACTTCAGGGAGAAAGATTTATTTTGGCAGATGATTTAAGAGGTCTATCTGTATAGGATGTTGATTCTGAGCCCATGGTGATGCTGAACATTATGGCGGCCATAGAATGTGGAACACAACTGGTGAGCCATGGTAGCCAGGATGCAAAGGAAACCGGAACAGGAGGGGACCCGGACAACAAGGGACAACCTCCCAGAAACAGTTTCCAGTGACCTACAGTTTCCACTTCCCAGTAGTCTGTTTAAAAATTGAAACCAGCAATGAGTTAATGAGTTAAGCCATTGATTAGGCAGGAGCCCTCAAGATTTAGTCATCTGTGGACAAAAAATAAACAAAGCAAACAAACAAAAAACCACCTTTCTAGACACACCCAAATGTGTACTTTGCTAATTTTTTATGCATAATTAATTCAATTAAATTGATAATAAAGATTAACCATTACACTAATCATAGTTTGACCTAGAGATGCTACCTGATGGCCATCTGTTTGATATTATGACTTGATAAGTACTCAGTGTTCAGACAAATATTGGCACATATATGGAACATACAGTGAAATATACACACACACACACACACACACACACACACACACACACACACACACACACTTTCCTGGGATGGAACAGAGGCTGAGAAGATTGTCTAGAGCCAAGCTACTAAGTTCAAATTGGGTGTATCTGCGTGGATAGAGCAAAATACAAAACCAAGGATGTGCTGAGCCTCCTAGTTATCCTATGCAGGTCAACCAGAGGGGCTGGTTGGTCATGCACAAAATGGGGAGCGGTTGCTTGACTTCTGATGGGATTTCCAGGACTTTGGATAATAGTTGTCCATAGCTTATTATCTTTTGGGGACAGTCCCCAGCCAGCCTTTCCAGGCCTTGAGTCTTCTCCCTCCCTATTCTGAAGTACCTCTTGTACCCCTTCTTTGGATTTGGATCTCTCAAATGACAACCACCAGCCCTACTTCCTAACTGTTGCCCTGCTGCCTGGATTTAGGTTGGAGCCAGACATCTCCTTTGGCTGCTTCTCTAAAGACTGGCATATTCTCCATTGTAGGATTCCTGCCCAGATAGAGAAGTCCTTGGAACATAAATTATACCTCATTATATTATTTCATAAAAGCATTGTTATAAATGATTGTGGGGGGCTTTAGTCAGATTCCATTTTGGCTTAACGTATGGTCAGGACTCCACCATTACAATCTGTTTTTGTGTGTGTGTGTGTGTGTGTGTATGTATGTATGTATGTATCTATTTATTTTTGAGACAAGGGTCTCTGTTGTTTTTCATTAAATTCAGTAGCTGCCCCCTAAGCAGCTGCTATCCTAATCGGCCATTGCAACCCCAGAAGCTACCAGGAGCATTTTGCACTGGTCTTAGCCACATGGGAATTCCGTCCCCTCAGGCACTGGCTTTATCACGAACTAAAGGGAACTTCATCTAGATCTCTATCCCTCTATAGAACTCAAGATTCAATGGTTGAGGTGAAATTCTGCTTGCTCAGAGAGGCTGAATAGCAAGTAGCTCACCTTCTCTCCTTGCTCGAATCTCCCCCAAAACAGGGTATCCTTCTGCTCCGCCCTCACTTGAGAACTCTCAATACATGTGGTTCCTCCCTACCACTTCCTGTCTGCTAGTTGCTGATTCAGCCTCCTGACCCCAGGTTAATTTTATTTAATCAAACAAATATAACACGTCTTTGTATCATTAAACAAATATTCCACGGCATAAACGAATGTAACACATCTTAAATTAATGTTCCACAACAGGTCTCACTGTGTAGTCCTGGGTAGCCTGGAATTCACTATGTAGATCAAGCTGGCCTCGAACTCACAGAGCTCTGCCTGCCTCTCTTCTTGGTGCTGGGATTAAAGGTATGTACCACCATGCCTGGCTACAATACATATTTTGAAGTACAGTTATGTTTGAAGTTCTAGGTAGTAGATTTGAAAACCCAAGTTTTGTGCACAAGTCCCATTGATAAGTTGGGGGCTGCCCCGTAACAGCACGCAAGAGAGGAAAAATGTCATCATCAAATATTCATCAGGCTCCCAGCTGTGCATGGTGCTGTTGTGACAGCTGTATCTATGGGGCCTCTGCTGGGCCTGTTTTTATCAGCTCTGATAAGGCTGCCTTACAGATTGCCCTCTGAACCTTAGCACATTTGAGCTTTCCCGGACACACTGAGTGTCCCACTGACAGGGAAGATTAAGGCAAGACAGGCTCCTACCCTGAAAGAAGGAATAATTTTAATTTAAAGGTGTCTTCTAGTCACTGCATTAATTTGTATGATTCTTTTGGGGGCAGGTGAGGTGGGCCTCTTAAATGAATACTTCCTGTTGGCTCAGTGTTTTCTTTCAAGTGAAGCACTCAGAATATAATGCGACACCCAGAGATTTTCAAAAGATTAAAGTGATGTGTTCTAATCTTAGGCTTGTAACTAATGGCCTGAACTAATTATACATAAAGGACCAAGCCGTTAGTGTTAATAGGAAGTGACTTCAGCAAGTTACAGTTGGCCTCAAAGACTCAGTGACTACTGTGAACAGTAGTCAGGGAGGTGGTATGCGTTGTATAATAGGCCTCAGCTGGAAGTACGCTGCTTCAAGTTGGGTCCCCCACCCCAAGTCATTACCCTTATACTTGGTCATTTCCTTTTCAGTAAAAATGCACACCTCTTTGAACTTGGAGGCTGAACCAGAGGAGCTCATGAAAGAGTTGGTTTGTAGAAATGCTTGTGTGCTGTACAAACATGGGCTGTCCAGAATGCTCCTCTTCCAGCTCTTTTGGGAGCTTTTCTAGACACTTAAGATAGCAGTGTTCCCAGGCCTCCATGCTTGCTTCTTACTTTATATTCCCTTATGGCTTGGCCTCATCAAGATTTGCGAGACAACGTGCTCGCAAATCTCAAATGGGTCATCTGCCTTCTGCATTCCAGAAGCGGACTCCCTTTGGTTATCTTATAAGAACTGCGGTCTTGTGTATGTCCCAAATAATACCAAGATCTTCCCTCTCAGATACGCCCTCTCTACGTCCCCCCACCCCCGCCTCCTCAATGTGGGAGATCACCAGATCACCGAACACAACTACAGATCCTGTGCATCCTTCTACTAACCACTTCTCTTCGTGCCATGGCCTGTGTCTAGGCCTGCGCCATCTCTTTTTCTGGAATACAATGAAGGCTATATGTATGGTCTTCCCAAATATAGTCTGCCTCCTTCCAAATTATCCATGACTGCTAGACAAGGATCCAAGCGCCATTCTGATCATGTTGTTATTTGCTTGTGTGTTCAGTGATCCCCCCCTTATGTCTGGGGTGCTCTTCTTATACTCTGCCTGGCTATCGCTTATCTACCCTTCCAGGAGTAGCATCAGTATCAGTCCTGAGGAATATTTCCAAAAGCCCTCTCCAGTTGGTAAGATTCCCCTACTAAATATGCCAACAACATCCTGTATTTCCTAGCACTCATTATAATTATAATTGAGTATTTGTATAATTACTGGTTTGATGCCTGATTCTCTCACTGGCTTGTCAACTCCCCGAGAGCAGGGATCATGCCTGCCTGGCTCACCATTCTCCCCAGTGCCTCTCAGAACAAGTATTTGCCAACGGAATGTATAATGAATGGGTTGGACAGAAGCTGCGGCATATGTTATGTGTATTTGTACTTATGTTTGAAGATAGGGTATCTGATGTTCTAGGAACTTGAATGCTTCCCACTCCATAACGAAGCGATGCTGTGAGGGACTTATTTAGATTTTGTTAATTGTTCAGCTGTTTTATCCTCTTCTCTACTTCACTCTCGAAGAGGACTGTACCAGCTAGGCTTCTACTAGAGAAGAAGAACCATCGAATGGTAAAAATATGTAGTGCAGAAAGTAGCTTGTGTGACTGTTGTGGTTGGGATACAAAGGGCTCCATCTGTAACCTCGTATATTGAAGGCAAGGTCTCCAGTCATTGGATCCACTTACTGAGAAGTGATTGGATCATGAGGGCTTTGATATGATCAATGGATTAATCTGTTGATGGATTAATAACATGGCATTATTTGGGATGTTGAACCTACTTGGGAGAAATAGGTCACTGGGATTGTGGAAAATGTACCTTATGTTTGGTCCCTTCTGACCCTCTGCTTCCTGGATGCCATCACATGAGCAGCTACTGCCCCATCCTTCCTCTATGGTGCTTCTGCCTTGCCAGTGGCCTAAAAAGAATGGAGCCAGCCAACCATTGACAGAAATCTCCAAAACCCTGGGCCAAAACAAAGGTTTGCTCCTCTTATATTGTTTTTCTCACCAGTTTCGTTACTACAATGATAAACTAACGAGTGATGGAAGGGATAAGCTAGGCCAGTGTGAGCGCAGTCCATTGGGTCTCTGCCAGGAAGAGTGGAGGGTGGGCTGCTGCTCAAGCTGAGTCTCTTCTTCGGAGATTCAACATCCCAGCTATGTTCTTAAAGCCCTTCAGCCGATCCCATCCGCCCACCCGATTTGATGAAGATCTTGTTAAAATCAACTGGTTAGAGACTTCAGTTACATTATGTACTCCCTTCTTAGCAGCCTCTCCATGAGTGTTTAGTTGAATAATTAGAGACTAGCTCAGTCAAGTTGGCACATAAAACTGGCCACTTTGCAAGCAAAACCAACGAAATCTCAAATAAAACATCCCTTAAACCTTAGTGTTTGTGAGATTGGGATGTAAGTAAATGCTCTGTATTTGTTATGGAAATGTCTGTATAACAAAGGGTTTACTTTGTCTCCTGGATACTAAATAACCTCATAATTGCACTTTTAAAACAAACATATGCCTACTTCAGATGTGAATCAGTAATAAAATTCTAGAGAAATTGCCTCTACTATGCCTAGTGCCTCTAAAAAGTAGGCAACTGTGTCTTCAATGAACGCCTCTTTGTGAGAACAGTGAACATTTACTAAACTCTGAGCTGGATAGTGGATTTACAAGGTCAGACAGAGAACAACCCTGTATTGCAAGGCCTTATACAGTCTTTTTGGTAGGCAAATTAGCAAAGCAATAATTGCAGTCCCAAAGATAGATGAGGTTATGTTGAAGAGAGTGAGCCAGATGTTCTTTGTTGCCAACTTCTGAAGAACCATGAACAGTGTGCTGGGGTCCAGTGCTCCGGCAAAGAAGAGGAGGGGAGAGGGGAGGGACCAAGAGAGGGTTTGTGGCAAGAGTGTGAAACTCCAACGGTATTGAAGAAAGGGGACTGGATTTGAGACCAGCAGAGTTGATCAGTGGGGTAGGGAAGAATATTTGAAACTTTCCTTTGTGTGTTTGTTTGAGACAAAGCTTCTCCGTGTGGCCCTGGCTGTCCTGGAACTTGCTCTGTAGACCAGGCTGGCCTCAAATTCACAGGTATCTGCCTGTCTCTGCCTCCCAAGTGCTAGGATCAAAGTTGGGCACCACCAGGCCTGGCTTGAGGTTTATTTCATAAGACAGAGAGACTGATGGGTAATGGGGGTAGGATGATCACAGGAGGAAAAGTGGATGTTGACTTCTGGGGCAGGTGAAGGGAATAGTTGCTGTTTCCTGTGCATCTGTCCTGGGTCTGGTATGTTATGGGCGGCTTTGTTGCTGACTTAGAGGCCAGTGATACTTCTGTTTGGGCTGAGGTCCCCTAATGATGGTGAGTTGGTTTCTTTTTGTAAATTTGACAAAAACTAGTCACCTGTCAAGAGGGAACCTCAAATGATGAATTGCTTCTGTTGGATTGGCCTGTGCCGTATTTGTGGGGCATTAAAAATACTTTTACTGAATCTTAGAGAATTTTGTGCAATGTATTTTGATCATTTTTATCCTCAGCTCCTCCTTTTCACCCTTCACAGATCTCCTTCCCTAACTTCGTGTCCTCTTTTGGCCACTTGTTTCAAATTTAACAACCCGTTGACTCAAATTTGTGCTGTCTGTATACTTTTTTTTTTTTTTTTGAGTGAGGCTATCCATTGGAACATGGTTGAGCTACCAGGAGCCACACCCTTAAAGCAAACTGAATCTGTCCCCTTTCTCAGAAGCAATAAGCAATGAGGGGAAGCAGGCATATTGTTTGGCCATGCCATTATGGATTTACTGTGAGCCTCGGTGGAAGATAATTCAGACCGAGCTCTTGCTTTTTCAGACACAGTCATCCATGAGACTCCAGATCCTCATCAGCACAGTTCGCAGCCCTCACCTCACTCCGGCTGTGCTGACATTAGGTGCATTAATGACTTGTCCTATTTTTTTTTTATACTTAAAATTTATTTGTTTTATTATTTGAGATTATAAAATAACTACACCATTTTGCCCTTCACGTTCCTCCCTCCCAACCCCCTCATGCACCCCTTCTTGTTCTCCCTCAAAATCATGGCCTCTTTTTACATTAAAATTGTTGCTACATTCATGTATGTATGTACATACGGTGCCACCCTGTGAAGCGGGTTCTGGGTTGTAGAAGAACTCAAGCTGAACAGGTAGGTGATGGAAAACAAGCCAGTAAGCGTTTTTTCCCTCCTTGGTCTCTGATTCACTTCCTGCCCTGACTTTCCTCAGTGATGGACTGTTGCCTGGAGGTGTGAGACGAAAGAAACTCTTTAGTCCCAAAGTGCTTTTAGTCATGGTGTTTATCACAGCAACAGAAAACAGAACAGAGGGGCCCTGGCGAAGGGGAAGTTGGGAAGGTGACTGGTGTTGAAGACTCCTTTTCAAGTCTTCTATCTTTTAAAAAATAGTTATATTGTATGCATGTATGATACACAGGTGGAGGGGCACACGTGTGTCTGGAGAGGTCAGAGGACACCGTGTGGAGTCTGTCCTTGCCTTCCATCTCTCTGTTGGTTCTGCAGATCCAACTCAGGCTGCTAGGTTTTGTGACAAATGCCTTTACCTTACGAGCCATCTTGCTGGTCCCTGAGGTCTTTTGTCTTTTTAAAAAGGATAGTGTAGGCTTGCTTCTTTAAATATCACCTGACAGATGATTCTAGAGAATGTTTATTTCTAACCAAAGATGAATGTCAGCTAGTAGTGGGAGAGGGGAAAAAATATCTTCATTCATGAGTGATTTCTCACTGTGTCTTGTAATTCCCAAAGAAAATTGATAAAGCTGAGATTTTTTTGGCCTTGAACATTCCACCTGATGGATGAATTTGTATTGACTAAGTCTGGCTTTTTAAAAGCAAGAGACACTTGCTGACCAATTTTCTTGGAAATTGAAACATTAAAATAAATAGTAGGCAGGGGAGATAGTCCGGTGGGTACAAGTGCCCCAGTTTGATCCCCAGAACAAATGTAAAAAGCTGCATGTGGTAGTGCACATCTGGAATCTGAGCACTGCTGGGGCCAGATGGAAAGGAGAGACAGGAAAACCACCCAGAAGCTTGTAGGGCAGTGTGGGGGATCAGCCCCTACTTTTACGACCAGGGTACTCTTGAGCAGGGAGAAGTGAGGAATATATCTATAGAGTATAAAGAGAGGCAGACAGAAGCACAGGATAGCCTCGGGAGAGCCTGGGTCAAACCTCACCAGCCCCTTCTGTCTCTACTAAAGGGCTTTTAAAGGAATGCCAAGGGGTGGAGCAAAAGACCTCCCCCCAGCACAGCCAAGTGTAGACCATCCCAGGCACCTGGTGACCATGCACGTGGTCAAGCCATCCCCTAATGCAGCCCTGCTGGGTAAAGCAAACTCGGGTCTCATTGGGAAGCTTTAGTGGGCTCCCGCAAGGCAGCTAGCCTGGAGTGTGTGGGATGGTAGAGTCAACAAGAGACCTTGCTTCAGCAAGGCGGAAGATAAGAGCAGACTGCTGAAAGTTGTCCTTGACCTCCACATGTGTGCTGTGGTGTTCTCTCTCTGTCTCTCAGTCTCTCTCTCTGTTTCTCTCTGCGTCTCTCTGTGTCTCTCTGTCTCCGTCTCTCTCTGTCTCTCTCTGTCTCCATCTCTCTCTGTCTCTCTGTCTCTGTTTCTGTCTCTCTCTCTCTCTCTCAATGAGTAAATAAAATAATAATAGTAATGAGTCATGAGCCGTGAAATGAAGTAGGATCCTGGGGGTCTCTATTGATAAATGAATTGGAGGAAAGTTCTTCCTGTGCTAGTTGCGGATAGGATGTCAAGCAGTAGGCACAGAGAGCGTTTAGGAAATAGAAAACTCATTATTTGGAAGGCTTCATTAATGAGAGGTTTCTCAGGCCACGAATCAGTGAATTTCAAACTTGATAGTCAGATAATTGGCCTAGGTCAGTGGTAGAGTGTTTACCTCCTGTGTGAGGCCCTCATTTAAGTGACCAGTACTACAAAACAAACCAAACCAACCAACCAACCAACCAAGAGTACTAATGCAGCCTCGTAGTGTTTCCCTGCAGTCTTCATCAAGTACGAAAGGAAATCGCGTTGAAGACTGGTAACAAAGACAAACCTCAGGTGAGGTGAATCTGTACCCAGGCCTCCTGACACCAAGGCAAACCCAGCTCCATGCCGGAGTCTTATCAGAAGGCTGTGGCATGAGTTATGTGAGCATCAGGTGGACCCAAGTGAGGGTAGCCCAGGTCCCCCGAGAGAATCCAAGTTTTGGCTCTTGAAACCTATCAAGGACGAGAGAGGCAGTGGGGAGAGCCTGAGGAACTGTTTTAGACTGAAGGGAACAGGTAACATACTTGCAACGCGTGCTTTTGGATTCGACCCTAAAATCTCGGATTAAAGCTATTGTTGGGACCAGATGACTGGCATCTGTAGCTTGGATAATGACACTTTATCCGTGTTAATTTACTCATGGGGTTGCTCAGATGCTTGTCCTGTATGAGAGAGCCCGTGTTTCATGAACTGGACCCTGGGATATACAGGAGTCCTGTCCACAGTTCACTGTCTGGTGGCTTAGGGGAGTGCTAAGGACTGAAGAACCGGTTGCCAAGGTGAAGGAGACAGAGGAGCGCCTGTCTTCTTTGTGCCAGTCCTGCAACTTTAAATAAGATTTAAATGATTTCAAAATTGATTTTCTTTCTTTTTCCTTTTTTTAAAGTTAGAAAGCTCAGGGAAGGGCCATAGATCTGTTTGGAACTGAAAGAGATGCGTGACAATGACAGATACATATAATGAATGATGCTGGACAGAATAATTTTTGTTATGAGTGTGTGTGTGGTGGGTCCATGCACAGGTGCATGCACCTGGAGGCCAGAGCAGAACATTGAGTGTCTTCTTTTATGGCTCTCTTTATTGCCTTGAGACAAGGGTCTCTTACCAAACTGGGAGCTTGCAGATTCCACTAGAGTGACTAGCCCACAAGTCCCAGTCCCTACATGTCTCTCACCCCGACCCACTATGCTGGTTGATTTTTGTCAATTTTGGACATATTGAGAAAGAATTAAGGGAATCTTAATTAAGAAAATGTCTCCGTAAGATTGGCCTGTAGGTAAGTCTGTAGGGCATTTTCTTGATTAATGATTAATGTAGGAGGGACCAGCTCACCGTGGGAAGCACAGCCCTTGGACAGGTGATCCTGGATGGTATAAGAAAGCAGGCTGAGCAAATCATGGGGCACAAGCCAGTGAACAGAGTTCTTCCATGGCTTCTGCTTCAGTTTCTGCCTTGAGTTCCTGTCCTGACTTCTTTTAGTGTGACCTGAAAGTGTTAGCTGAAATAAACCCTTTCCTCCCCAAGTTTCTTTTGGTCATGGTGGTTTATTATAGCAATGGAAACCCTAAGACATTTCCAGTGCTTGAGTTACAAACACACACAAACATGCCCGCTTTTTAACATGGGTTCTGGGGATTTGAACTCAGGTCCTCATGCTTGCAGAGCAAACACTCTTACCGACTGAGCATTCTCCCATGTCACTGGGATAGCTGATCAAGCTTTGGGTGAGTTTGGAGTAAAGGGACATGGATGACCTTTGTGCTGTTTGGCAATTCATGCGCAAGTCTGAAGTAGTTTCGGGGTGAGGTTTACAAGTACAAATGCTTTTCTGAAATCCAAACAAATGTTATGTTCCCTTATTTTTGACTAAGATGAGATGGTTTGTTCCTGCTATCAAAAGCCAACCAGCCTTTTAAAGAAGCTTGGAAGGCATTAACGATTTTATTTTACGAGTAGCAAATGTCTAGATGATCCATGTGTAGACAGTTTAGTTTCCCGAGTCTTTGTCCTCAGATGTGAATTTGGGGTAACAGTGTATGGGTGAGCCCTTCTTTGGGCCAATGGAGACAAAAATGCCATTGTTACTTTTTTTAAAGAGAAAAATGGTATAAAAGTAGAAGCTATTAATTAGCGACACAGTGTTTGCTGGGACAGGTGGTCTTGTTTCTGATGCTTTGATAGTATCGGTGGAAGTCTTCATCCAGGTCTTGTGGTTGGAAACGGAAAGGACCGGCCTGTTTTTCCTTCATTGTCTCTCAGTTATCTCCTGGACACCTGGTATCTCTTTCCAGGGTCCTGGCTTCTTTCTCCTTTCCTCTTGTACTGACTTCTCTCTCCTCTCTTTGCCCCTCCCCCATATTTAAAAGCCCTACCTTATTCTTACCGTCTGGTAAAACAATTCTTTGCTCACATCCTTTTATCTGCTGAGCATCTGACTTGCCTCACCCCCTCAGAGTTTTGTGTCCCTGCCCTCTAGTAGCCATAATGAGCATAGTATTTTTCCCACTGTATCTTCATTGAGGAGAAGGCCAATCTGAATAAGAGATTCAGTTAGAATTAGAACAGACAATCTGTAATAAATGAGGTCTTATTAGTAGCTATCATGTACTGGCTGGTTGCATTCTGTATCTTCACATGCTGACTCCTGACAGCAACATTTTGGAGGATGTGTTTGACTCCCATTTTATAGAGTAGAAAATGGAGGCACAGAACTAAAAAAAAAAAAAAAAAAAAAGACTAAATCCAAAGCTCAGCTCAAAGATCAGCAACAAAACTCAGCTGTATTCCTGTCACAGCTATTAATCCCACAACTGGCTTCTGCAGAGTACGGTCAGGGCTAAGTGTCATTTAGATGAGAGTCATTAAGAAGTCTGCAGTAGTGAGTCTTGTCCTGCTTATTGGGCCAGCACGTGGGGGAGGGAACTGAATTAGATGCCATGCTCTAAATGGCAGGGCCTTGGCAAGTGGCTATGTATCACCAGTGCACGTGGCTGCTGAGAGTCACTCCTTCCCCCCGTGCTGGCAAGATTCTCTTTCCTGAATGTCACAGGAACTAATTATGTGCTGTTAAATCCGAGACCCATTTTATATTCCGGTGGTAAATCTCACATGTCAGGAGCAGGTAGTGACATTGTGGCGTGTTGCCCTCGGTTCATGCTGAACTGTGTGGACAGTTAAGTCCTGTCAGGATGGAGCCATTTCAGTAAGCACACCTGCTTTTATCCCACGGCCACCTGAGCTACTTCAAGGTGACTAACTAGTTCAGGACATGTCCCCAAGTAGCAGTCTGGAGATTGCAGAGATTTGCAATCATTCCGGGAGGTGTGAGGTTAGTTTTGCTTTTGAGATGAAGTCTTACGCTGTAGTTCAGATTGGCCTCAAACTGCAATCCTCCTCCTGCCTCAGCATCCTGAGTGTTGGAATTATAATTGTATACTCACATGCCGGGTGAATTTTGATCTTTGAGTGCCTAGGAGGGAGGGTAGAGAGAGTTACAGAGTATGAGCTCCTCCATTGTCTGTGCCTCTGTTCTCATGTAATCCTAACATAGTAACAGCAATGTGGCAGTGCTGGGGGCATGCACCAAGCAGCATGCTAGAATGCTCCAGAACACCGGCTTAAGAAGCCAAGTTCTGTGGTCTACTTGGCCAAATTAGATTAATGGAAGTATAGCCCTGCTTTAAAAAAAGCAACAACAACAACAATAACAATAACAACAACAAAGCTCTAATTGGAATTTTGAACACTGTTTATATATTGCTTATTTATTTACTCTTACTTGGTTTCAGAGAAAAATGCAGGAATTAGAATCACTGGGCAAATACTTCTCCGAGGTGTATATTCTTGTTCAGTCTGGGAGAGCGAAATAAATGAAAACATCGTTTTCTTTTGAAGGTGCTGTGTGTGGTGTTGCAGAGACATCTTTGGTTGAGAGTTACACACAGCTATGCTTATGTGGCTTATGTTGCTGACATTAGGATTAGCTCCTCAGGGGGCTTTCTCTGTTGGGTTTGGGTCTTTAGGACGCTGCGGACATGTTACATGGGAGAGTGCAGTCACAGCCTATGGCTGGAGTGTGACTGAGTATGGAGAGCATCTGACAAAAATTGCTCTCTTGGGAGCACTGGACGGTGGTGTCCATTAAGCTAGGGTCTGCCTCGGAACTGGCTTTATGATGGGTTTAGTGCAGAGGTAATTGACTTTTCAGCCCACCACATTGCGCAAGGATCCTCTGTGGTGAAGAATCTCTTTGTTTCCTCTCCATCCTGGGATCGGCTATTGAGGCTAGACTATTCACATAGAATGCAAATTGTAACCACTACAAAATAGTCTCTGGAAATCCCTGTGGTATGCAGTTTGAAGTGTGTGACCTCTTAGCAAATACTGAGAGAGGGAGGTGGGCAGGTACACACTAAAATTGAGGAGAGGGACTCGGAGGACCCCATTCCTCTCTGAAAAGCAATAGGCAGTTCTTGGTTCCTGGGGTGGGGGAAGGAAAGCCCTTGTCTCCAGTGGTATAACCACTGGTAAGGTGCCCATACTCCTGTGGATAACCCCTCACCCTGCTCTTGTAAGCAACTGTAATGAAAATCATTAGGTCATGGGGAAAAAAAACACAAAATCTATAAAAGCAGAAGAGTGACTATTGGGAAGAGAAAAGGTGTCAGGGAAAGTTGGAGAAGTCAAGAAAATGGGGTGAATATGATCAAAATAACATACACACGCATGAAAATGTCCAGTGAAACCCAGTAGTATGTATATTTAATGTATGCTAATAAAACATAAAAAAAATGAAGAATTGATGTTGGGGTGGGATAGGCTACTGTCAATCATTTTAGTGTAGGGCAAAAACATCACTAGGGTGTATAATAAGCATGTACCAGTATCTGAAGGAATTCATCATGAAGGTAAAATCCAGCCCTTTAATAAGGCATTGCCATTATTAAGTGAAACCAAATGGAAACTTCCTACAAGGGTAGAGGAAGCTGTGTGCATGATTTATTAAAAATAAATAAAAAATAAACCTTTGTTTGCCTTGTGTGTGTTAAACATTTTCCACTGATTTCCCCACCCCCTCCCCAAGTTAGTACACTTAAATGTCCCTAGTTGTGATTTCCACTAGAAAGTCACCAGTGTTCAGCAGCCAGAAAGAGTTGGATCTTAAAGAGCCAGGAGTTGGCCGGGGGTGGTGGTGCACACCTTTAATCCCAGCACTCGGAAAGGCGCAAAGCTACACAGAGAAACCCTGTCTCAAAAAAACAAACAAAAAAAAAACCCCAAAAAAAACCACGAGTTGAATTTGCAAGGAGGTAGCTACAATTAGAGAGGGATAATTGTGACTGATTCAAGCCACGCTGTCACCATTGCTGATGCAATGCAGAGTAGCAAGTATTCGCTATTTTATGTGTCAAAGCAGGTAGAAATAAACGGCTTTGCTTTTCTGAGGTCAAATCTGCACCATTAGGCACAGTATTTAAACCGTCCCCAGCTGTCCATGTCCTCCCCAACCGGCCATCTCAGAACACTGCATTTGAAAGCCACACACTCGTGGAGCCTGTCTTTGCCACATCACCAGCTCGTCACCCTAGCCATCTGCTAGAGTCTGCTTTGTGGATGCTGTGGCCAGGGGTGGTCTGTAACCATCCTCATCCAGCCCCAGGCA